>LBNU01014226.1:0-99944 GCA_014162995.1 Artemisia annua | reverse complement strand
TCATGCTTAAGTTTATGATGAGCCAATTAAGTACCAAATGATCTTTAACTATATTTAAACATAAATTAAACTAATTATAAAAAGACTTGTTGGTAATGAAATCAATGAGCAATTTCAGCAAGGTTCAAGTCAAATACAATTTCAAGAAATCAAAGATAACTTGAAGATACACTTACTAGCTGATCAATATTAGCTACTATGTATAAGAACAAGAAGCTGAAGAACAAAGGATCATCAGGGATTGACAATGCCCTGATAGTCCTATCAGCTCCCTGATCAACCCAACAAAGTTTAACTCAAAATATCTCTTAGATATTTAGGCGGGACTTTTTCAAGAAGGTAAATCGACGAGAGAAGGTATAACCTAGAAAAAGTCAAGACAAGTACGAGTTGATGAAAAGACGGTGAACAGTTAGCAACAATGTTCACAAAAGTAAGGTTGTTAACTTGTTATATTTCAAAAATAAATCATTTACGGGCAATTGTACCAAACCATTAAATGCTCAACACTTCTCAAGAAACCACATGTGATATCCTCGTTTTTCTACCTATATAAATAGAATATTGGACAGAGTAAATGTTATTTATTCCATATTAATTATTGTATCACATTAAAGAAGAGTATTTTACTCTCAACCATGAACTCGTCATTGTCCCTGATCCTATTAGAGACTTAGAGGTCACTTGCAAACTCTAACACTTGTTTGAGTTTGCCTGATCAAAAAGCTAACCTATTGTCATTCAATAAAGTGTTTATTTCGCAAAACACGCTATAATTCTTTGATTTATTTCAAATAAAGAATTATACATTGAAAAGTTTCTTGTGTGTTCTTGCTTAAACCTCTTATATCATTGATCATAAAACTGTTATGAATTAGGGAACTACAACTTCCTTACAAAAACTTACTTTGATTGTTACAAGTTTCATTTTTTTCTTTAAAACAAGTTTCTTCATTGTTACCTTGGTATTGCAATCTTATTAATGTTTACTAGGAGGTGATAGATTGCGTAATTGGAAAGTTGTAACTAAACCATTATTATAAGAGCATCAGGTGCAGTGGTTCAAGTTAAACTGTCATCTCAACTTTTTCTCTTTTTACTTCCCTTTCACTCACCCACCAAAAAACACCCTCCCTAGTCACTCAAACCAAAACCCCACTTTTAGGACCCACCATACCTTAAAATACAATCTCGACACAAAATCAATTTAGAAAAAACACAAAACCTCTTATTTGGCATTCACCAAATATTTGACGTGTGGTTAATGTTCACAGGGTATTTGCCATCATGTTTTGATTTCAATAAGTGTTTCATGGTGATGCAGTAAGTTTGTGAATGGTAGTTTTGATAAAACAGTAAAATGGGTAAAAAATAGAATTGACACAGAAATATACTTTATAGATAAAATAGGTTGTTGTAGTTTTCACAAGTCGAAAACTTACATTATATAGAACCCTAAATGACACAACCTTTCACTGAAACGTTGTGATGCTTCACATGAAAACGGTTTGTCCAACTAATAATAACTGCCATCTATATGGGCCTGTTTGGTAAACATTTGACCCATACACAGTCTTGACCCAAACACTAATTTAACATACTAAAATACATAGAAATTGTCTGTAACATAAGTACTAACATAAATACTAATAACATTTGATCTATCTACATTATTTGGGCCAACAGTTAATCTGGCGAGGAGTAGTGCAGTAGCTTGGCTTAGCGCAGGCCACACGTCGGCTTGGCGAGGGGTACCAAGCTACTGCCCCCAATGCTCTAATCTCTAAATATGATAGCGAAATACATCTATAAATATATTTGAACATTTTCATCACCTATATTTTTTCACACAAAAGTAGCTTAGTGATTTCCTTATTGTAACTAAACTAAATTTACATCACATAATTGTTTTGTTTTGGTATCTTGGGTCCCTTTGCTCTTTAAGTGGCTTATTTAAAGAGAGGGATGCCTTTTGTTGTGTATTTGTATTTTTTTACATCCCATAATTGTTAAACAAATTGCACAAAATTCTACACTCGAGCGTTGCAACGAAACCTATCTTCCATCCTTCTTTCATCCATATATTGTGAATTTAAGCCAACCCGACAAGCTTCTCGCTTATCTCCCACACCTTACGAGCCTTGCTCAAATCACTTGCTTCTTCCGACAACTGGTTCTCAAACGAAGAAGAATCCTTGTTCCAGCTCCAGTACACACCCGACTTCGTCAAGCTTGGATCACTCACAACCTACACAATATATACTTTCATCAATTAGCCTAGAAATTAAGATCACTAAAACAACAAACAAGTACCCTTTTAGTTTAAGGGATGTTCTTCAACCTACTTATTTGTTTATTGTGATTTGACACAACATACAAGCAATATTGACAGTGTTTGAGAATGCTTATATCCAGCTTATTTTAGTGACATACCTGAGCAAGTCTTTTGCCAGATTCATCTTCGGAAACAAATCCTTTTGTAATAAATTTCTGAAATGGAGGAAACAACATTCGAAAAAGTGGAATATGTTCTCTAAACAACCCCGTGATAGCAATACAACCGGGGTATAATGAAGCAAATGTGATACCAGTTTCTTCATGGTACCTTCTGTGAAATTCTTGCATTGTAAGCATATTACAAATCTTACTATCTTTATATGCTTTCGCACCATCAAAGTCACCTCCGTCAATCATAGTTGAGCTATTTAGCCCGTTCAAACCACCGGCTAAACCCCTCATGTCACCCGTCCGCCTCACTGAATGGAAAGCTTTTCATCTTAAGCTTGTCCCAAACATCCTGAAGATGACTCACTGAGTGACTGTTCACTCAGTGACTTGATTGTGTTAAAGGTAGTTAAACACTTAGGTTATTTTATGTTCAAATCCTAGTTTAAGAGAATTTGGGAATTCAGTGACCTAACAATATCACGTTGTTGAGCCAAATCTGTTATAAGAACTCGAATATAAGCTTCCATTTCCTATAACAATAAAACGAATTATAAAAATGATTGAGATACTCGATGTCTGTTCCTAAAAACAACAATTAAGAGAAACCCTGAAGACATGTAGAAATTATGAAAACCAAATTTAGTTATACCTAATCTTCTGATAACTTCACTGCATGAGTATCCCTTTCAAGACATTATTCCAAATCACTATCTAAAACAACCACATTTTCTTCCCCAATCGCCACCGCCTCCCGCAACCTTTACAATCAAAGAAAATAGATCAACAGCATGAATAATCTGACCATTTTCCAATCATCTGCTACTGTGGGGAAAAACAACAGTAAAGGAGTCAAATGGATACCAAAGTTTACCGTTCAGCTCGCGCATCGCCGTCTCTGTGTGTTCAACTAGGAAGAAACTAATCAAGCCACACCATCCGCATTTGCTAAACCACACACCTGTGAAGCAACATTTACTTGGTTATTTGTAACATAATGAAGGACAGGGATGATCATACTTCTTTGTACACTCGGAAATGTGAATGTTATACATAATGAGGATACTTACGTGTAACATATTTATTAAAATCGTACACTCAAACCCTAAGAACTTTTTGTAGATTATGTTTTAGGTGAAGTTTACATATTTACCCACTTTATAATGTGTATATAAGAACACTATGATTTGATTAATAAGTAAAAGGTTCGTTTTGCTTACCTCAGCTCCAGACTTCCAGTACTGATCCTTATGTTCCCTGACGTGGGCTCAATCAACACCGTCTAGCACAACCATCAAATTTACAATTTAAGTAAACATGTTAACCAAACGTTAATAGTATGTATACCACAAATTTCATCACAAAGTACCTTTACAGGTGTGATCAACCCTTTCTACGCTATTTTGTTTAACTCTTGATCCATGCATTTACTTAGATCAGCAAAGCATGGAACCCGAGCGAGCCCGAATCCTGAATTAAGTCCTACACATAAAACACATTATTGTCATAATCTATTTTACTTTTTCTATGTACCCAATATCATGAAAAATAGGCCTTTTAATACCTTCAATAATGCCTACCTAGATGCCTCCATCTCAAGGTCTCTCTATCGCTTCATGTCTTCAGTTCGTCACAACTCATTGAACCACTTTTATCTGTCTCCGTGTTGACGTAAATCGGTCAGTATCATCTAAGAATTAATTGCTTATTCGCACTAACAACAACCAAATAAATATTGAAACCACATTATAACGCTTGCAAATTGATTTCAGCCCGATCATATATGATATATGTGAGCAATTCCTTGATAAACCTACCATTTGCAGAGGAAGCAGATGAGCTGGCGCATTTAACCGCATCAATAAAAATATTTGGCAGAATTGATAGATAGAAAAGACGGTTTGCAACTCTTCCAATCTCATCTTAATTAATCATTGTTAGAGTATACAGTAAAGCACATCAAGTGATCATACATATATAATAAAAGTAGTGATTGAGATGGTGTTTGAATGTGATTCTTTGTTTATAGTTTAATCACTTATTCACTTGTAATGTTTTTTAATCTTTTTCTCAGTGTCTCAATGTATGAAATTAATAAAACAGCTTTGCGCATCTGGAGGAGTCAAAAAAGGGGGAAAATAAATACAACCATACATTAAGCATCCTAAAAAAACATAATTTTGTAACGTCCGTAAAATGACACCGATTCCCACTTTATGGACTGCTTGTTTATAGCTTAGTAGCAGCCTGCTTACTATTAAGAGGGTGTTTGGAATTGCTTATAAAAAAAGGCGAAAATGCTTATTTTCCTAGAGGTGTCACCTATGACATGAACGATTACATCCAAGTGAAAATAAATAAGGAACTTAAGACTAACCTGATAACTCTTTGCTGTCAAATTTTGGAAATAATCCAAAACATCATAAGAAATTTCTTATTCAAAAAGACCTTATTCGAATCGCATATTTCCAAAAAAAAGGGTTTTTTGGGATGACCTTCTATAGCTTATGCTTATATACATGAGGAGCTAATTATCATAAACAACTTATTTCACCAAGTGAGTAAACTTTTAGCTTTTTCTTCCATGAATAAATATGTGATCTATATAAGTAATCTGAAACTGCCTATTTCAAAGTATCCACTTAATTTCACCCAAACAATATTAACTTCTTTAACATAACAAAAAAGATAAGCGAAACAACTCTTTAATTAAAACCCAATAAACATATAAACAACCCTAGTAAGTAATCCAAAACACCCCAAATTCCATAAAAATCTACCACATACCAGTGAGAAATTGGCTACAAATTAATAACGGCTACATACTAATGAAAATAACATATAAAATTATCACCAAAATAGATAAACAAAAAAATCGAAATCGATATAAATAAAATCATAAAATCAAAGAGTGCATACCTTTCTTTATATAGGTTGAAGTTTCTGTTTGTTCAGCTTGTGAAGGTTCAGCTTTTGCTTGTTCAGATTGAGTTCGTTCAGGTACAATGGTTGCAAATATAGTCACAACCACTTCCCCCGGCTTCTTATAGTATTCTTTTTTAGTAGCAATGCATTGGCTCAGATACACAAATTCACCACAGTACAAAACTCCCGCCATGGCTGCAGCCACATCTGTAGCGTGACTACCAAGCCAAGATACGGGGTTAAGTCAAATGTGATGATCATCATTGCCTTAATGGTCATATTTAAAAAATCCGCATAAGTCAGTGGAAAAAACTGAGGCAGGCAAATATAATAAATCCCATTGCCACACGCCTTAGATAGCGGCAACAAAAGGATTCATGGCATCGAAGAAGCATAAGTAGAAAGCTCGATAACATCATCAAAGGCTCAGATTTATAAACAATGGAAAAAGTGGATTAAGCCGCCATGGCTGCAAAGTTAGTAACTCGCCCAGCCAAGATGCGGATAATCTCAGGTTTCCACATTTGTCATAAGTTAATCATCACAGCCCGTGTTAGTCTATGAGGCTCAGATAGGCAAGCAACCGGGAAAAGAAGACACACCAGGCATGGCTGCATATGAGCGTATCGCCATCGTCACACACCCATCCCATTGCCACACGCGTTGGATAGCGGCAACAAAAGGAGTGGTGGCATCGAAGAAGCATAAGCAGACGATCAGGAAATCAGAAGGTCCCGTACCATAAGGCTCAACATACCCTTATACTCTATGTCCCATGATTTCTGCAATGCAAGGAAAAAATGTGGTTAAAAACATAACAATACCCAGATATGGTTAATGAAATAACAATATCCAATGGCACAAAGCTTACATATTTGGTTAGTTGATCCATTAGTAGGTGAAAAATAGACTCATGTCTACTAATCTAAGAAACGCAGCTCGGTTTTCTGGTTTCAAGTGTGGCACAATTTAAATGATTGCTCTCTAAATGCAACATGTATGTGTCGTCATCCTACTGCTATCCATTTTGACCATTGTTATGTAAATTAATCCAAATATCGACCCATTATTGATTTCAATTCATTGTACTAAAAACAAAATAACAAACACATAAAAAAACACCAATCTTTATCAACATTTATGATCATAATAAAAGCTCATCAATATCAGAAAAGATTACAACTTTACAACTATTTAAGTAGAGCACCAATCTTAATCAACTAATCATGAAATTATGATTAGATTCACTTTAAATATCACAAAGGTTAAAAAGTTAGCACACTAATTTGCCAGAAATATCTGCCATTTTTCAGCCATTATTGAAACAGTTCTACCATAGTAAAACAAATCTAACAAACCTATCAAAAAGCATTTATGATTACATAAACTCAGCAATAACAGAAAGATTACAGCTTTACACCCATAAAAAAAGGAAAAATCTTTATAAACTAAATACAATATAAAAGATTAAAATTTTAACAGCTTACTCTGTACATATGAACAACAAACATAGAATTAAATGAGAACAAAACAGGGCCAATTAAATTAGGGAAAAACAGGACAAAGTAAATGCATCTGATTCAAACTCTAACATAGGCCTTATTCAATTTGATAAGGGTTACCTAAATCCCTAAGGTACTTTGGTAACTATGAAAACTACCAGATAAAACATAAAATTTTTTTAACCAAACCGTGAACACAATATCAATAATCAACAACAAAAAACAAACACCACCAAATCCAAACCTCACACGAATCTCTTAAGCAATTTTGACACACGAACAAATCTGGATGACTTTCTTTTTATGAGCACAAAAAAAAAAGCAGATGGATCTAAAGGTTATGTACACCAACCTAACACAAAGATGTGGGTATAAACCTTGGTAACACTGTAGCAAGAACAAATGGGCAAAAATCAGCCACAAACGGAATAAAAAATACATTTTACTGTTCTTAGCACTGTACATCTCCTCACATACCACTATAGCAACTTTAAAACCCGGTGGGTCGGACCTAATCGGTGGTGGGTGGCCTTATCGGAGGTGGCTTGGTCGGATCCCCAAAATAGAAAGTGTTTGTGAGAGAGGATGAACAGTGTGGGTGTTGTCGGGTTATATCAAATGCACAAAAGGGCCAGGTCAAAATACTTTGGGTTAGAAAAGTGGGCTATTAAAGTCCTCTCCTTAGTATATTGATATAATGAGTTAGGATACACGAAGAACAACTCCTATTAATGTGTTGTGGACCACATTTCATGCCTAAAAATTTCTATGAGGCATCGCCGTTTTCTATCAAAAGTGTGAATCTTAGAATTGAATGATTAAAATCCTCTCATATACTAATGTTGAAAATGTTATGAGAGTAAACAAATATGTGGTTTTCAATTTTTATCAAGAAATAGATACTCAGTTTATGAATTTTGTTTTTAATTAGCCAACATAACGTCATAACCTATCATGATCATTTGAACATGAAGGAATTTCAATCCATCGTAGAATAACGAAAACTTGCGTTCTATAATTCTTTTTCAGTGCCGAGTGTGTATTACATGTGTTTAACAATAACATCGTCTTCCATAATTTTTTATTTTTTATTTTTTATTTTCAATTTTTTTTAACGATACTTGTCATGCTTAAGTTTATGATGAGCCAATTAAGTACCAAATGATCTTTAACTATATTTAAACATAAATTAAACTAATTATAAAAAGACTTGTTGGTAATGAAATCAATGAGCAATTTCAGCAAGGTTCAAGTCAAATACAATTTCAAGAAATCAAAGATAACTTGAAGATACACTTACTAGCTAATCAATATTAGCTACTATGTATAAGAACAAGAAGCTGAAGAACAAAGAATCATCAGGGATTGACAATGCCCTGATAGTCCTATCAGCTCCCTGATCAACCCAACAAAGTTTAACTCAAAATATCTCTTAGATATTTAGGCGGGACTTTTTCAAGAAGGTAAATCGACGAGAGAAGGTATAACCTAGAAAAAGTCAAGACAAGTACGAGTTGATGAAAAGACGGTGAACAGTTAGCAACAATGTTCACAAAAGTAAGGTTGTTAACTTGTTATATTTCAAAAATAAATCATTTACGGGCAATTGTACCAAACCATTAAATGCTCGACACTTCTCAAGAAACCACATGTGATATCCTCGTTTTTCTACCTATATAAATAGAATGTTGGACAGAGTAAATGTTATTTATTCCATATTAATTATTGTATCACATTAAAGAAGAGTATTTTACTCTCAACCATGAACTCGTCATTGTCCATGATCCTATTAGAGACTTAGAGTTCACTTGCAAACTCTAACACTTGTTTGAGTTTGCCTGATCAAAAAGCTAACCTATTGTCATTCAATAAAGTGTTTATTTCGCAAAACACGCTATAATTCTTTGATTTATTTCAAATAAAGAATTATACATTGAAAAGTTTCTTGTGTGTTCTTGCTTAAACCTCTTATATCATTGATCATAAAACTGTTATGAATTAGGGAACTACAACTTCCTTACAAAAACTTACTTTGATTGTTACAAGTTTCATTTTTTTCTTTAAAACAAGTTTCTTCATTGTTACCTTGGTATTGCAATCTTATTAATGTTTACTAGGAGGTGATAGATTGCGTAATTGGAAAGTTGTAACTAAACCATTATTATAAGAGCATCAGGTGCAGTGATTCAAGTTAAACTGTCACCTCAACTTTTTCTCTTTTTACTTCCCTTTCACTCACCCACCAAAAAACATTCTCCCTAGTCACTCAAACCAAAACCCCACTTTTAGGACCCACCATACCTTAAAATACAATCTCGACACAAAATCAATTTAGAAAAAACACAAAACCTCTTATTTGGCATTCACCAAATATTTGACGTGTGGTTAATCTGGCGAGGAGTAGTGCAGTAGCTTGGCTTAGCGCAGGCCACACGTCGGCTTGGCGAGGGGTACCAAGCTACTGCCCCCAATGCTCTAATCTCTAAATATGATAGCGAAATACATCTATAAATATATTTGAACATTTTCATCACCTATGACATGATTTTTCATATTTTTTCACACAAAAGTAGCTTAGTGATTTCCTTATTGTAACTAAACTAAATTTACATCACATAATTGTTTTGTTTTGGTATCTTGGGTCCCTTTGCTCTTTAAGTGGCTTATTTAAAGAGAGGGATGCCTTTTGTTGTGTATTTGTATTTTTTTACATCCCATAATTGTTAAACAAATTGCACAAAATTCTACACTCGAGCGATCACTTGCAACGAAGCCTAGCTTCCATCCTTCTTTCATCCATATATTGTGAATTTAAGCCAACCCGACAAGCTTCTCGCTTATCTCCCACACCTTACGAGCCTTGCTCAAATCACTTGCTTCTTCCGACAACTGGTTCTCAAACGAAGAAGAATCCTTGTTCCAGCTCCAGTACACACCCGACTTCGTCAAGCTTGGATCACTCACAACCTACACAATATATACTTTCATCAATTAGCCTAGAAATTAAGATCACTAAAACAACAAACAAGTACCCTTTTAGTTTAAGGGATGTTCTTCAACCTACTTATTTGTTTATTGTGATTTGACACAACATACAAGCAATTTTGACAGTGTTTGAGAATGCTTATATCCAGCTTATTTTAGTGACATACCTGAGCAAGTCCTTTGCCAGATTCATCTTCGGAAACAAATCCTTTTGTAATAAATTTCTGAAATGGAGGAAACAACATTCGAAAAAGTGGAATATGTTCTCTAAACAACCCCGTGGTAGCAATACAACCGGGGTATAACGAAGCAAATGTGATACCAGTTTCTCCATGGTACCTTCTGTGAAATTCTTGCATTGTAAGCATATTACAAATCTTACTATCTTTATATGCTTTCGCACCATCAAAGTCACCTCCGTCAATCATAGTTGAGCTATTTAGCCCGTTCAAACCACCGGCTAAACCCCTCATGTCACCCAGATTAGCCTTTGGAGGCACATTTCCTGCCAAAGTGTTGGTGTTTCCAGTAATCGAGCCAACAATTATGAGTCTTTTTGAAGGGTAATCAGACTGTTTCATGTCATCAAGCAACAATCTTGAAAGTAAGAAGTGACCAAGATGATTGGTACCAACACTTAGCTCGATTCCGTCTGCTGTGAAGGTTGGTTCTTTAGCTGTTGGTTGATAGACCGCTGCATTGCATACTAATACGTCTAGTGGACGACCCGATTGCTTGAAATTAGCAACGAATTGGCGAACACTATCTAATGAGGCAAGGTCTAAATGCATCACTGTGTAGTTTTCTTTTGATATCCCTGCTGATTTTGCTGCTCTTTCCGCTTTTAGAAAGTCTCTACATGCCATGATCACGTGCCATTTTCCGGTTTCTGCTAAAGCTTTTGCTGTGGCTAGACCTAAACCGGAGGAAGCTCCCGTTATAATGACACTGCCTTTTCGTAATGTTTTCTTACCCTCTGGTGCGGCACGGGTCACTGCTGGAGCACTTGTGGTGGCTACAGCTTGGGCTTTGAAAACTTTTGTTCGGGTGAATTCCATCTGCAAAGAGAGAAAAATTCAGGTCTTTTAGTAGCAGATTGCAGATACATATGTTTGTATATACATGTTTTTAACAAGTGTTAATTAAGAACCATATAATGAACAAGTATTATAATAAAATAGTAATAAATAAATGATAGGAGTTGATATGATACTAATGATCAGATAATTCTTTTGTTATATTACCGAAACAGATTCTTATGAATGCAAAGAATGATAGAATAAAAATTTGATCACTTATTTTAACTAGAAATTATTTATATAAGTGTAAATTTATGCATCAAATGGTTATTAACATGTGCTAGTATGTTACATGTTAGGCAACCTCATATAGTATGTTCCAACTATTTACATACCTTGCTTTTCGACACAGATGAAGTGATATCAAGTTTACGGTTATCCAAAAGTGGAACACCGAAGAGGGTCGAGTCCTTCAAATTAGTTGCATTGGTCTTTCCAGCAAGATTTTGAACAGAGAAAGAGGTAGCTTGGAGAGCCATTGCTAACTAGAGTTTGAATAGGGTGTTTGGAGGGAATTAATTTTGGTTGAATGTAGGGATGAGCATATCGAACCGATTCCCGTAACCGAACCGAAACCGTACCGGTACCGTACCGAAACCGTACCGAGTGCCGATATACGGTACGGTACCGGGACTACTAAATAAGGCCAAAAAAAATTCGGGATATTTCGGGTTCGGGACGGGACTTATTCGGGAAATCCCGATTGGGTACCGGAATTAGAATAGTCCATGTTTTTTAGAGAATTGTATCCAAAAACCCATCTGCTCTCTTTTTTTGGATTTATATTATGCTTTTGAGGTACTAAAGTATGTGTTTTGAACTTGAGATTACAATTGGTTTTTAAAGTAAAGGATCCTATCCTATTCAACAGTTGATGTCTTAGTAGTAATTTATGCATAACCGCTGGGCTAGTGTTCATTTATGTGCCAATTTGAAGTCCCTATAGTATACGTTTGGTATTACACATTGCAATGTGTCATCTTATATTTCATTTGTTCTTTGGATATAGTTTCTTGAAACAAGCAGACACATATATATGGAAATGGCTCGTATAGTACATTCTTTGTACAATACAAGTTTTAAATATCATTCAAGTTTAACAAAAAACGGGAATAACCCGATACATACCGATTTCCCGGTACCGTGTCCCGAAACCGGTACCGTTATCGGAATCCCGTTCGGTACGGGATCGGTACACACCTTTCATGCCCGGGAAAAAAACGGGAGCATCAATTCGGGACGGGTTCGGGACGGGATTGGTCCCGAGCTCATCCCTANTGCAAACAATGATAGAATAAAAATTTGATCACTTATTTTAACTAGAAATTATTTATATAAGTGTAAATTTATGCATCAAATGGTTGTTAACATGTGCTAGTATGTTACATGTTAGGCAACCTCATATAGTATGTTCCAACTATTTACATACCTTGCTTTTCGACACAGATGAAGTGATATCAAGTTTACGGTTATCCAAAAGTGGAACACCGAAGAGGGTCGAATCCTTCAAATTAGTTGCATTGGTCTTTCCAGCAAGATTTTGAACAGAGAAAGAGGTAGCTTGGAGAGCCATTGCTAACTAGAGTTTGAATAGGGTGTTTGGAGGGAATTAATTTTGGTTGAATGTCTGATGATTGTGAATGTTGGGTCATGTTACTATTTATAGTGTTGGTGGTTGTGTTTTTTTAACCATTTTTAGTAAGTGGATAATTTTATGTTTTAAGTAACCAATCAGAAAATGAGATTTAGATTGCAGCACATGCCTGTTGAGGATTTTAAGGTGCACTGCCCAAAGCTTATGTTTTTTACCTCCAATATTATGGGCTTGGGATGGGAGTCCAAAGACTTTGGATAATATTGTTATTTTGATTCATACTTTATTAATAAGATAATTATAGCAGCTGTTTGTTTCTTCATTTGTAAATTGTAATCGTTTTATCAGACAGATGAAATGAGTTGTCCAATGTCCAACTATACAGCGAGTTGTACTTATTACTCGTAGTATTTATTACTAAAATACTGTGTTTATTTGTTTGTATTGCTTATAATAAAAAAAAGGTAACATATCGATCAACCGTTATAACCAATTAGTGTTTGGACCAATCACAGGACCAGTTTCGGAACCGATTAGTGTTTGGACCGATCACAGGACCAGTTTCGGTCCCTAATGTCACGTCTAAGGGTCCGATTTTTTTTTTTGACAACTTGATGGCTTGTAACACCTTAAGGGGAAAAAGGATTGAAAAACAAGGTTATTGTATAATGTATACACAATCAAGAATTCATTCATTTCCACCAACACAAAATAAGTTAAGAAGATACACAAGATTGAATACACAAGAATTGAATCGTAAAAAAATACAAATTAATATCTCCAGGACTCTACAATTCATTGTAACTTTCTAGAACCGTATTCTTTTCTCTCCGCCTTTTTTTTTTACCTCAATTTTCGGTTTTTTTTTTTTTTGACACCTCTATCTTTTTCCTACAAGAACTGGCTCCTTCACCAGTTCCAAATTTGTTTAACTCTTNTGACACCTCTATCTTTTTCCTACAAGAACTGGCTCCTTCACCAGTTCCAAATTTGAACAGGCAGAAGTAGCACAAAAAGAAAACGAGACCCTTCTGCTAATTTTACAAATCCTTGAAGCTATCTGTACAACAATCCACTTATATTCGAACCGGCATTCCAAAATTCTGGAATGTTCTAAGTTCACCACGTTGTCCAGCTGTCACGATCACCATACCCCACGCAGACTTTCCTGGGCTCATCCCGTTTGAAAAGTCAACACTGGTACGAGGACTCCGGTTCTTAGTAGCAGCCGAAACAAGCTTTTCCTCTGGCCATGTAGCAGACATCCTATCAAAAAAGTAACCATTGGTTGCACTAGACATGGTTCCATGAAGTGGGCTGCTGCTAGAACCAGAAGTTAATGGTGAACCGTCTTTTCCATTGGTTCCATTTTCTGGGGAAGGAGGATGGTTAGCCGTAGACATCTCATCTAACCGGTCATGGTCCCCACTTAGCATGTTGGGTTCACTGTCTTGAAAATCCCAACAGGTGTCGGCCATACCAGGCCATGGGATAGCCATTGATACATCTTGACAGTGGAAGTGCTCATAGGATTGAGTAACAGTAACACCCTTGCTTCTACTGGCACGTGAATCACCTTCATGTTTCCAGACATAGACATTAGAATCCTCGCTGGCACAGACCACATATCTTCCATTTGCTGCCAGGTATGCTGATATTTGGCTGTTTGTGTTGCGAAACCCTGTAACAAAATATAGAATAATAGTAAAAAATAAATAAATAAATAATATGTCATGTAAGATCCACATTGCTAAGTCTTTATTTACCTTTGAACTTGTGAACCAGATCAAAACCATCAACAACACGAATACGTGAATCAGCAGATGTTATGAGCACTTCTGATGTACTTCCTGGAGCAAACTGTAACCGAATTCTAGTCATCAGTGAAATGGCAATAAACCAAACATAATCATGACCTAAAGGCATCGCGATTGGTTTGATCCCCAAACTTTATTGTCCCTTTTGCTATTTTTTGTTAACAGTTTAACGGTCAGTTATGGTTACATAGATAATATTATTTCAATAATAATCTAAATCTGAATATTAAACAGTTTAGGAGATTATGTGCTTTAAAAATAGATTTTTTGGCAACTTGCAACCATTTGACCCGTTCCCCTTGTAACTAATTTTTTATTCGGCCTGTTTGAAATAAAACGCAACCCAAATCGACCCATAGCATGTAATAGCTTGATCACCTGAAAACCAGTGATTTTTTTATGGTGTGGCTTCTTCTTCTTATTCTGTAGATTGATCTGGCCCTTCTGCTGCAACTTATTTTCTGAAAAATATATATAAAAAAGTATTAGAATATAAGCAAATTAAGAAGACTCAAATAGCAAGCAGACAATAAGCATACCTGTTGTGTTGTATAATCGGCAGCTCCCCTTGTATGAACCAACTAGTGCAGCCTTCAAGGAACAACAAACAATTTCATCAGCCATTAAGTAAAAGTTGGAACATAAAGTTGAAATTGTAACTGAATAATGATTTGTGGCTCTACCTGTCCATCCGGTGTATAACAAGCAGCAGTGACCATCTCCTTCAGATCATTCCAGTCAACAACTTGACGATCAGGAATGCTCCATATGCGAACCTTGGAATCTAGTGATCCACTGATGAAGTATCTATCATCCACAGGATTAAACTGGATACAAGTCACTGTATCAAGAAACAATAATGAAGAAAAGAGGAAGATGGTGAGTTTTCAATTAGTCATAAAGCATCACCTGTATAATATACATGGGGAATTTAAGATTTTTTCTGAGTGGTAAGAACATAAATCACGTGTAACTTGTTCTTACCATAATCACTATGAGAAAAGACCTTCAAACATGACTTGCTAGACAAATGCCACAACCGTACTGTTTTGTCCATGGAGGATGAGAGCAAATGCTGAGATTAAAGCTTACTGTCAATACAAGCTTTCATGTATGTTTCATCATAAAATACACATGTTTAGGTCATTATACACCTTAATGTATATAATTATATGTAACGGAAATAGCACCATCATAATCGACAACATGTCTCACAGCTCTTTCTACAAATAAGACTTATATATACTTGAGAACTTGAGAATTGAGTTAACACAACCCTTCAAATAAGACAAGAATAGTACAAATTCTTCAAATGCTGTGAGCAGGGGTGATATAATAGAAGGGTGAGATTCTGCACTACTTAAAAATATTACTTCGTACTAATAAGGAACAAAGTAGCTTTTCTATAAATGAAAAGACATTTTATATCAATCATATCCAACAAGAAGCTACCCGATTCGTTTCAGCATATCACACTTTGGATTTGTAAGCATCCAAACAGCACTCTTAAACAAGAATCCTACCATAAACTATATGTACTAGAAGATCCTTTAGCGAGCCATTAATGATGATAAACCAGCACATGCAACTATCTTTTACTTCGAGAGTTCAAGATACCCCATTTTGGATAGAATGCAAACACTTCAACTTCTTTACAACTTTTTAAATAATTCTACTTCATATCACTTTAATAAATGATATTCTACTTTTAGACTATCTTTTTAAAATGATATATATCCACTTTTTCATACAGGTTAAATACACTAAAATCATGCCCCAGATAACCCAATACATAGATCTAATTAATTTAAGACTTTTCTCATCTGTCCCGTACTCCTGTCCCAGTACCCTCTTGTGGTCATAAATCTAGTAGACCAAACGATTTTGATGGCCACAAGAAACGATCAACCAAATGCAGTTTTCTAGGCCATCTATATACTATTGAAAGTCTTTGCTTCAAAGTACCATGTGTAGGGAATCGGGATTCCCAAACATTCTAAAAGACTTGTTAAAAACTTCATCCACAGCTATAAATGTAATTAGATCATTTTCATCTGAAAAGGAATACAAGACGCTTCTTCCGGATCCTGATACATAACTTAGCTAATATAAAGTCTTGCATTCGAGGAAACATCTGTTTGTGAAATGGATACGCTGGTTGACTTTAAGCTTTGCAAATGACATCTACGATTTTTGTAGCATGTACGATGACAGGTGAATCTTTGAGACAGTTAGTTGACAGCAACAAAGTACAAGTTTCAAAAGAAAATGAGGTTGAACAGTTTAACAAGATTATAAGCTAATACTGTAAGTAACTTAAGACATTATGTGTCTAGGTGGTACAAGGACATGTCCAAAGAGGTAAGTACTGAGAGCCGAATTCACACAATTAAGTAATCTAACTATCTAAGACTGTCTACATAATAAAGAATGATTACTAGCGATCTCACCCACTCTATTAAGTAGTCTCTCACTCTGTCCCGCAATAATTCCTAAGCTATTTTCCATTATCGAGACAGAAGCATATGTATTACTAGTATTTAATATTCACAGCTACATACCAATAATGGTCTCTGTTTACCTCATAATCTCTGTCTTTTTATGAAAGCTCGTGATTATCACTCCTCCACAATACATCACATACATTCCGAAAGCATATTAAAACCCTTCATCACACATCATTGCATTTTGAACCAAACATGTTTTCATTCAATAAAGTCTGATCGATCAGTAAAAAACGATTATTTTTCCAAGTCAGACGACCAAAACCATAAACATATCCATGTACCTTAGTGCCTTATAATCATTAAATAAACCCTATGTAGTTGTAATTAAGTCTAATTAGGATCAAGGTTAACACTAATATAACTGAAATAGGTTGCTTTGATTATCTAACAGCTAGCATTCATGATACCCAATGTCTCTATTTTAAAATAATAAACATAGATAAACTAGAAATGTTGGCTAACCTGAGATTTGGACCAAGATAAGTCAAGCACGTCATTCTCATGTCCAATAAAGGAACATACTGGTTTTTCTGACAATGCAAACACAGTATCCGGCACAACGATAGGCTCCAAACTTATAGACTTTCTGCTTATAGATAGTCTTCCTCGTCTCTTCCTTTCAGGCACACTTTCCAAATTGGTTGACAACGAGCTTGGTTCTGGTGACCCATTTGACATCAACAAAACATTCGAATTTCCATCTTCCTGTTTATCAAACAAAAGATCGCCTTTCCTATCCGAGCTAACAACTTGCCAAACATGAATGAGACAATCCTCACCCGCACTAGCAAGATATTTACCATCTAGACTAAACTTAATCGTCCAAATAGAACCATTATGAGCCTGAATCTCCTGACTCTTATACACGGCCGTAAGATCCTTACACGACTTCCCATACTGCCTCACTCTCACCCTCTCGGGACCATGAAACGACGCGTCCTGACTATCATCCGTGGCAGAACTAGACCGTCTCCCGCCTTTCTCAGACGACGTATCTCTCTCATCACTACTCCGTCTCTCCTTACTCCCACCACTACCAGTAACCGAATTCGCCACATTCTTAATACTCTTCAACCAACTCCCACCTTTCTTCTTCCCCTTACCCCCACTCCCACTCCCACTCCCACTATCCACCCCCAAAATCTCACTCCCAGATTCCACATTCTGCCGTCTCATCAACTCCTGAACAATGGGCGAATGGCCTACACAAATCTCAAACTCCTCAATCGTCAAATGCCTCCCCGTCCCTACTTCCTTCAAATTCCCACACATCCCGTCCTCCCTAACATCATTCACCACAAACTCCTCCCCGTTATCCAAATTCTTAATCATACAATCCACATTTTCATCCACATTCGCAATCTCCTCGCTACGCCTCACTACGCCTTTACCCGTAGGAGGCTTCCCCTTAACACTAGGCGATTTATCCAAAACTTTTTTTATATCATTATTACTATCAACATTATTATTATCTACAATTAAACAAATATTACTATTATCATCATCATCAACACTTTTAGATCTAACAACCACACGCCTGATGACGTCATCATCATCCACGTCATCATCATCATAATCATCATTTAAATCTAACTGATCAGCTGAAACAGATTTTTTACCTAGCTTCAAATCACTAAGTCCGATACGACGGAGCAGCCGCAACCGTCGCTCCTCCACGGATAACGACGGCTGCGAGATCCACACCTCGTAGTTAGGGCTGACGTCATCATCATCATTATCAGAAGATGATGAAGAGCATGTGGTTGATGAGAGTATACGATCTAACGACTCGTGAAAACAGTCTTCTTCTTCTTCTTGTTCTTCTTGTTCGTTATGGTTATCAGATTTGCTCATCGTTCGGGCATTCCCATCGGAAAATGAAAATGCCCGGAGTTTGGTCGGAAATGTCGCCGGAAAAATAACGGATTTACAGATCCGGTGAGTGGTGTTGCAAAACGGTGTCGTTTTTTGGTTTGGGGTATGTGTGATGAATAGGAATAGAAATAGAAAGAGGGTCAATATACAAATGGTATGGTATAGATGTAAAATTATATAAATATAAATATAAATGTATAAAAAGAAAAAAAAGAAAAGAAATGGTTGTCAATTATTTATTTGCATATGCATTTGTGTTGTCTACATCTTTAATAAATACCTTCAAACAATATTTTAATTGGGAGGTGTAAGGAACAAAGTTTAGGAGGACTCTTAAGTAAATGTAAATGTAAAGTCATTGGTGCTAACTGCTAACTAGTACTCCTTCCGTTTTAAAATTATTGTCAGGAGACAAGCATTACATAATTTAATAAAAGTGGTGTCATTTTTAGTTTTCAACCACTTAATGAGAATATTTCCTTACAATATTCTCTAATTTTTACTTAAAAAGAAAAGTGGACAATAATTTTGAGATATCAGAAAAAAGAAATATGGACTATAATTTTGAGACGGAAGGGAGTAGTAGTTATAGTCTTATTAAAAAATGAATAGTAATAGAGTCCAACGTGTTATGCATACTAATGTTATGACACCTAGATCTATAGATGTAGTTTTTAAAAGAATAAGTTTTGCAATCTAAAAAGGGCTAGCGGCGCAGTTTATTGCTCGTTTTCCTTCCACCTTTATGTAAATCTAAAAGTTAATTCTAAAGGTATATGGTTTGGTCCATAAAGTCATGGCCCTTTTATGATTTATGAACAACCACAATTCATCTTATAGTAGTACTAATTACCTAAAAAGATATAAAATACATAAATTATGTAAATAGCCAAAAATAAAAGAAATCAAATTCTCAAAATAGACCAGCGTGATTGAACGATTATGTGATTTCATTGAAAAAATTAAGTTCTCAAAATAGACCAATACGATTGAAAGACTGTGCAACTTCACTAAATTCTTTACATGTGTTTATTTTTTATGAGAGGTAATTTGCACACTCCCTTAATTGATTGGCACACTCTAATTTAGAGTGTCATGATATTTATACCCTCACATCACTTTTACACATTTCACTATGTAAGGGTATAAATATCAAGACATTCTAAATTAGAGTGTGTCAGTCAAAGAGTGTGCAAATCATCTTCCTTTTTTTTATATATGAATTCACTAATTTTTAGTGCGTCATGATGATACCAATAGCAGTACCCTCCTATAATGTAAGGATGGATGAGTTAAACCTGATAGAGTTATGCATACATTAATGATGTCCCAACTAACAAACTGCATTGTAACTAGAGCTTGATGGATATAACAAGTTATAACCTTGTGACATATATTACTATATTGTTGGCCAATTGCAGAATTTGCATTGTAACTTTGTAACTAGAGCTTGACTGATAAAATAAGTAAAAATCTTTGTGAAATTTATGTTACTATATTGTTAACTAATTGCAAAATTTGTTGACAGATTTACTAGTGTTATGTTAATAACTTACTATAGTTGCCACACAAAAGAATATACTCTTTATCTTTTTTGTAACTGTATTTTATTTTATAAGAAGGAAAGGGTTGAAAATAGCTAGATGATGGACCATGCTAGTGTATATAGGTTAATAGGAGGACATAGGTGTAAACCATGACAATACTAGTGGTACATTTGGATGTCCTCCCCCATCTACAACACATCACAAAATTTACCCCCTTTATTATACAAAACTACCCATTTTATTTCAACTTAAATTATTATGTTACTCCTTCGACATGCAGTATTCAATGACAGACCTCCATTTTAATTTTCCAAGTTATCTATACTACATATAATGCAGGGCTGCAATCAAGTCAAGCTTTTATCAAGCAACTCGAGCTCGAGCTCGAGCTTGGCTCGATCAAGTCAAGCTTTTATCAAGCTCAAGCCCAAGCTCAAGCCTAAAAATTAGCTTGAAACATTTAACAAGCCAAGCTCAAGCTTTGGATAGCTCGGCTCGAGCTCGTATCAAGCTTTTTCAAGCTTTTATATCGATATATTTTCATATAAGTAATTAGGAGCAAATTTGGTTATTAAGCTAATTATAATTATAAATGCTTAGTTGTGAAATGTGTAAAAAGAGTGTTAATCGATCCACTGACGTGTATATTAGAATATTAGATTAGTAGTATGAAACTATATCTTTAGTTATGAAATAGTATTGCACTTTTATTATTAGACAGTTAGTGTAGTTAACTTGTTGCAAGTTGCAAATGCATGAACCAAGATATCTATATACAAATGCACGATCCTTTCTTCAAGTAGACAAGCACTAACACAATATAAACTCCCATGTTCTTACAATAAAATGCTAAGGAAATCATCAAGTTAGAAGATCATTATGCTCAAGAATTCAAGATCTATGAACCTTATGAAGCCTCAGGAGATATATTTTGTTGATACTCCCTCCGTCCCAAAATAAGTGTCTAGTTTGACTTTTCAGAGTCAAACTGGTTCAACTTTTACCTTAATTATTTTTGTGGGTGTTATATAATAGTTGATGAAAAATATATAAATGGATTGGGTTTTAAGTGTACTTTTCAATGATATAATTTTTCATCAAGTATTCTATACCACAGAAAAAATATTTAAGGTCAAAGTTGAACCAGTTTGACTCTGAAAAGTCAAACTGGACACTTATTTTATGACGGAGGGAGTATATTTTAGACATTTAAACCTTAATTAGTACCTTGGCTTATGTTTCATTCTGATGTTCGACTTGGGTACGAGAATATTGTTCTTGGTTTTATTAGTGTTAAATCAATCTAATTTGGTTTTCAAATATGGTTTTAGCTTGTTTTACTTTATACATATACTTATGGTTGAATTTAGCTATTGAATACAATATTTTTGTGTACATTCAAGCTTTTCAAGCCAAGCTCAAGCTTTGCTCGAAACCTACTCAAGCTAAGCTCAAGCCCGGATGATGAAAGCTTGACAAGCTATCAAGCCAAGCTCAAGCCTAGTGTTTTTCTTTCAAGCCAAGCTCAAGCCTTGTCGAGCTTGAGCTCGGCTTGACTCGATTGCAGCCCTAATATAATGCATAGAGCACTCTCTTTCCAAAATTTTCAGATTTACAAGAAATAATGCATGGTTTACAATACTTTAATGCACCTAATTTTCAGAATTACAATAAAGTAAGCATATTGTACAATAAAAACAAGCGTGGTGTCATTTTAAGACCAAAATTCTATCAAACAATATTAATTCTATTAAATGGTAGTCATTAAAACACCCCCTATATAAAAAATACATATTATGAAGCATTGTTTACAACTATTTAGAGCACAAAGATAACTAAAAAAGTACTATCCAACACATATAATTAATACACTATTAACCTTCCAAAACATAATCTAAAATCCAATAGTCAAAAAGAAAAAAAAAATAATAAAAATAAAAAAAAAAAAAAATGGTGAAACGAGATTTATACTAAATGATTCAACGGTAAAAAATCTCTACAACTAAAGTCAACAATAATCTTACAAATCCAAAATCCATAACAGACAATCATCATCCTACGTACTGTCCACATACACCCTTAAGCCATGAAATGAAAATAAAGAAATAACCACAGTCAACACAACACAATAACTACTCCTTATCAAACAACCGAGACTTGGAAATTATAAAGAAAGAACAATCCCAGTCTTCTCTTTAATACTCATAAATTTGTTTGTTAAAACAAGAATATAAGAGTAAACCATCATAGATCTTGAAAGTAATAAGAGGACAACAAACAAACAACCTACCCAAGACCTCTTTAATGAGATCTTGACGAACATAATGTGCTTCGGTTACGGTTGAAATAAAGAAGGTTTATGCTGCGTTTGTGATAAGGAGATGGAAGAAATGTTATTATGATGCTGCGTTTTTGATATGTAGGAAGACGAGCTATTTAGGTGTGTGATTGCCATGGAGATATAAGGGTGGATTATTTGATGTTTTGTGTTCGTTTGTTAAGGAGTTATAAGGTTGGAAAGATTGAATATGCGTATTATTTTGGAGAATGAGATATTTGATGACTGCAAGTTTTTTCTAGATGGAGAGAAGGTTGGATGGGGACCTTGAATGTGCGACGTGTGTTTAGGTTTCCATTATGAAGAACTTATATTCTAAAGGGTGTAGGGTTTGTTGTGGATTTGGGTTGGACATTAAATAATAATTATGGGCTTGCTGGATTTTTTAAAGTTGGGTTGCGAATTTTTAGTTAGTATGCGCTAAATCTGAAAATTTTGTTAAATTAATTGTGAGGTTGGGCTTATCTAACTATCTTCACAATATTACCTTATATCGTTTTTATATTTTTAAAAGTATCACATGTGCACCCTACAATTTTTGTATGAAATAGTTATTTTTACTTAAAATCTCGCTATTTGTAAAATTATTGTCACAAAACGCATATAGCTAGAAAACGTTGCTCGCCAAAATCTTAATTTCATGGTACCCGCTGCCGCATCGCGCGGGTACCTTGCTAGTGCTTATTAATCATGTTTGTTATGTAAGTTCAAAAAAAAATCATGTTTGTTATGTCTTTTTTTGACAAGTTAAAAAAACAAACTTAACTATACCATTAAAGCCAAAAGGTAAATAAATGCGTGAAGTTAAAAAGACAGGCCCACAATTGTTTGTGTCATTGTTATAGACTGTCTCTGATTAGGGTATTAGGAGTTGAGATATGCAAGATTGCAAGTACTACGCAACTAGACGAGAATAACAATGTTCTCAAGACGAATGTTGTGGCTAGTAATGTGGCGAATGGATTCAATTGTGTGAAGCGCCATTATACACTTTGGATACTAGTATCCCAAAGCTCATTGATTTTTAATTGCATACTGCTTGTGTAAATGCTTTTACGTTTTGATACTTTTTCTCTAAGAAATACCAGAATTTTTATACTTTTTTGTTGGTTATATAGTTTCTAATTTCACTACTTCAAAAGTGATTTCATAAATTTAAAACTTAAGCACAAGTAATAGTAAGTAAACATTTTTAGCTCACTTAGTAGGATACACTTTATTTTAAAAATCAACCGATAACATTATTTTTCACTTATTTTCCTTTTCTTTTCATCTTTACACAATGTTCTCAAGAATTATGAAGGAGAGAAAGGAATGGATCTAGAAAGAAAATAAAATATATTTGTGTTCTCAAGATCTGTTAACAACAGAAAAGAAAAGAAGAGGGACGATTTGAAATGAAGATCTGGTATTTGTTTTGCTTCAAAATCCTCTTCCCACTTTTGGGAGGAAGATGAAAGAAAAGAAGAGAAGATGATTCGATTCTCTTCTCTTCCTCTACAAANTTTTTGTTTTTTTTTTTTTTCTTTTTTTCATAAGTGATACTCGAAAATACATACTAAAGTAAATGACAATTTGCATATGCAAATGTGATTGTTGGTTTTTGTTTTGGCGTTCAACCAAACCATTCATGTTGAATTAGTTAATAGCATGCATTTGCTTATTTTATGTGTCATATATTATAGTGTTTTACTAATACAATAGCATCACTTTATTTTAGATATTAGATGCACAAGACACGATTTAGTTGAAATTTTACTAATAAAAATCTTTGTTGTGCACCACAACAACTTATATTAAGTTGCAACTTTTCAACCGTGAAATGATATAAAAGTAGACAACACTACTTGATGATCAATTGTTGATTATCTTAACTTAAAAACATTTAGTACATGTCATGGACCACCATGTCTATTTATAGTCTATCAAGCTCTTTTACATGTGAAATGCTATAATCATACGCCTAATGTATACGAATTTAGGCAACCAAACACCACGAAGGAGTCCCAGGGCTTAAGCGAAGCTTGCGCAAAATAATAATAATAATAATAATAATAAATGATGATGATGATGAAATTAGGAACTACGAATACCATAAATGTTGAGGTAGGTTGTAAAATTAGGAAATATATAAGGTGCGATTGTGACATCCACCCAATTTTGTAATTTGTAAAAGCCTCGATGGTTGACTACTAAAAGCGAGAAAGAGAAATTGTAAAAAAAAAGACCAAATCAAAGCCGTCATATCATTGACTTGAGCTGAAACAACCCTTAAAACACTCGAAAGCAAAATCTAGAATATCATATTATTTTTGTTTTGCCAAGATTATTCAAATTTTTTAATTTTAGAAAGAAAACCAAAAATTATATAATTTATCCTACTATATAAAGCATTTAAGTTGTGGGCTTCACAAAAAATTAAGATAAGGAGCTCCAATTAGGGAATGACATGTGTCACTTCTTAACCAAAAAATAACTTTTATTTTCAAATTGAAATATCTTTTGATCTATTTATTTTTTAATAATCTAATTTTATCATATTTTCTAAAATTTTGTGTTCTTTAATTCAACATCCATTTTAATATATTTTTAAAAGTTTTTAGTTTTTGCATTTTTAATGGGTTATTTTGATTCAAATTTGTACAACTTTAACATTTATTTGAATCAATACAAACTTGATTCGTCAAAATTATAACTTTTAGGGGAGTGTTTGACGGGTAAAAAATTGTGAGGGTCTTTATGCGAGAATAATAATGTCACGGGAAAGTTACGAGAAACCCAAACAATCACATACAACGAATACATATACTTTCGAAGTGTTGTGTAATGAATTCAATAAGCGGGTACGGAATTGTAGGAGAGTTGGATTAGCAATTCATTCATTATTTCTATTGTAACTATTTTTTTCCCACCGCCGCTGTGCGCGGGTATCCAACTAGTTAAAAATAATGGTTTAATTTTATACCCGTTGGCCATAAGCTGGGGATAACGAATTTTAATTGAGTTTATTTGGCTAGTACGTGTAGAAAAGAAGGTAATATATTTAGCTGGTTTAATTAACCAAGTCCAAAACTTTTTTTAGTAACTTATCCTGCTTAACATATCATGTGATTTAAAGTTTTAAACAAAATAAAAGTTAACAAATTTATTTTGTTTAAACGAGTTACTAAATGTCTACTCTCATGTGTGGTTTGGTTCGTGGTGTCATGGTGGTTGTTCGACTAAGAGATTGTTTATGATCATTGTTCTTAGATTTTTTTTAGAACGGCTTGTTAGTTATATTAGTGGTTCAGGTAGCAGTGACATCCAATTGGGCAGTATGCTGACCCTGAACTCCGCCTGTACTTCCTTCTATTCCGCCTGAAGGGGTAAAAGTCTCGGGTGGGACTTGAACTTGAGACTCCCCTAGCCAAACCTCCCCTCCCCAAGCCCCTAAGGAATCTTGGTGGCCAACTGAGCTAGCCTAATAAGAACGATTTTACTGTGTCATAGGGTATCACCTCACGTGGTCCCGTATAACGTCACCACCACCACGCTTGGTGGGCAGGAAGAACATCACCAAATTCATGGTTTGGTCATGTGGTGTTCTCGGGCAGAATTTGGGTTGAAATAATTTTTAACAAAATTGTTTTCGTATTTGATCTTTTTGGTACGGTGGTTGCATATATGGATGAAGAAAAAGAAAAGAGGGTTAAGGAGATGAAAACGAGAGGAAGTAAATGGTGTTATTTTAATGTTTTTGTGTAGAAAATACTTTTATAATTTTTATATTTTTTGTAAAACTTTTATAAATATTGTTACTTTTTGTTTTAAAACTTTTATTTTTATATATGTAATGAGAATCATGTACTTATAAAAAATAAGCGAATTGCAAAAGTGTTACTTGACTTTGATGAGGTGGAACTAGAAGAGTACCTCGATGATGAGGATGAAGAAGTTGGTAGTGGCCCTCATCAAAGTAGCAGAAAGTCTCTCAAATCATCAAAACAGCAAAAGGGTGTAAAAGGCCCTATGGATATGTTTTTCGCACGTCCAACAGAACAAGTCGTTAAAAACCACACAGACAAAAAAATAAAGCAGACAATCATCAATGAGATATGAAAGAAAGAACTTCAAGATAGAGCATGCAAAGAGTTAGCTAATTGGTTCTATGATGTTGGATTTCCATTTAATGATGTTAATCATGATAGCTTTCGTATAGCTATGGAAGCTGTAGCCCAGCATGGAACGGGTTTTAAACCTCATAGTTACCACGAGGTTCAAGTCCCATATTTGACTAAAGTTGTCAAGTCGACAGATGAAATGGTAAAACAAGTACATCATGAGCAGTGGGCGAAGTATGGTTGTTCTTTAATGTCTGATGGATGGCGAGATTCAATAGCTCATAAAGACATAATCAATTTTTTGTCAACTCTCCTAGAGGTTTTGTTTTCATTAGCTCAATTGTTGTTTCAAATATTGTTAAGAATTCCGACAATATATATATGATGCTTCATCAGATTATGGAGGAAATTAGAGAGCAAAATGTTGTTCAAGTAGTGACAGACAATGCATCAGTAGCGGGTAAACTATTAATGGCAAAAATTGAAGATATTGGAAAGATTCCAAGACTACGACAAATGCTAAAGAGGGAAATGGCATCAAATGGTTATATGTATAACTGTACTGGTGTTATGAACATGATGAGAAAATTCACTGGGAAAAGGGAGTTGGTTAGGCCAGCAACAACAAGATTTGCTACTGCTTACATTACTATTCGTTCAATACAAGTTCAAAAAATGAACTTGAGAAAAATGTTCGCATCTGATACTTGGGCAAAAAGTAAGTATGCTAAGGAGCAAGCTGGTAAGCATGTGGTTGGTTTTGTTGCGATGCCTGCTTTTTGGAGTATCATTATGTACCTTCTTAAGTAACGGGTCTTATTGTAAGATTAGTAGATGGCGAAAAAAAGCCAGCAATTGGTTATATATACCAGGCCATGAAAAAGGCAAAAGAAGCAATATCATCATCTTTTAACGGTGATAAAAATAAATACAAGGACGTGTTTGCCCATTATTGACAAAGGCGGGAATGTTAACTTCATCAACTGTTACATGCTGCTGAATATTATTTAAATTCACAACTTACTACTCATTTCCTATGATTGAGGATGATGCAAAGGTGTCATCGGGGCTGTTAAATTGCATTATGAGGCAGGCACCAAATGAGGATTGTTGATATAAATAATGCCTAAAAACGTTATTCATATCTTTCGATATCTCTATGTTTTGATAATCACAAAATGAAAACTCATCAAACCAAAGATCATGACGTAAACAAGTATTTAGTAGTAAATGCTCACTTTTACCATCTAATCACTTAAGGTATGAATAAACAAAGTGTCTAATGTATTATATGATCAAATGAACATTTTCTTAATCTCTAGATTTTTTATAAAATGTCACAAACATTTTATATCTTTTAGAAAATCATTTTTGNAAAACTCATCAAACCAAAGATCATGACGTAAACAAGTATTTAGTAGTAAATGCTCACTTTTACCATCTAATCACTTAAGGTATGAATAAACAAAGTGTCTAATGTATTATATGATCAAATGAACATTTTCTTAATCTCTAGATTTTTTATAAAATGTCACAAACATTTTATATCTTTTAGAAAATCATTTTTGTTATTAAATAAAAATGTTTAATTAACCATAAATATATGAATTCAAATTTTCAACCAAAAATGGCAAAAATATTCCAGAAAAACCTTCCCAAAAAAAAGACAAAGCTGGGTAACGTTCAGAAGGGGCGGCCCCCTTAATTCACTAGGCGGCCCCCTTAATTTTAAGGGGACCGGCCCCTCAATTAAGGGGACTGGCCACGCTCCTGACCCCCCAGCCTTGCCTATAAATACTGGTTCATTCTCACAGATTTTTCTCACCTTTTTGTACAAAAACTTTCTGCCCAAATCTCTCTAAATCAATTCTTTGATCATATAATCATAAGCTTTTGTTTTCAAGTGATTCAAGCTTCAACACTCAAGTGCAAAGAGAAGAATACTTCTATCCTACAAAACTAGAAGTATTACAACTTAGTATCATCTTGCTATCTAAGTTATTTATTTATTTCATCTTGTAAATCATTCATTCTTTGGTGTATAAGGTGTGTATATTGGTTAGTTAGATTTAGATATAGGATTTAGATTTGTTGAAAGTGGGAAGTAGTAGAGGAAGTGAAGAAGTAGAGGTGCATAGGATTAGTGGTAAGAAGTACAAGAAGTAAAGAAGTAGTAGGGTATTGAAGTAGTTTTTAGTAGTGAAGAAATAGAAGCCGTATCATAGTGTAGAAGCTTTGAAGTGGTGAAGACATAGAAGCCTCGAAGTAGTGAAAACTTAGAAGCCTTGAAGTAGTAGAGACATTGAAGCCTTGAAGGTGTGAAGAAATAGAAGCTTGAAGAAGTAGAAGTAGAGAAGTACTGACAAGATAGAAGTTGTGAAAAGATAGAAGAAATTAAGTTGTGAAGAAGTCTAGAAGGCGTGAAAAGGTGTGAAGAAGTTGTGATGTGATTGAAGTTGTGAGATTGGTTCTAGCTATGATTAGAACTCGACATTTAGCTTTGTGTCGTTAAATTGGTGTAAGCTAAGGTGTGTACGATTGTCTCCGCCATAAGGGAGCATATTGACTTAGTGAAGAAAACTCTCGAGTTCGGTGCTCGGAGAGTGGAGTAGGGCAAGGAAGGTGTCCTTGTAGCCGAACCACTATTAATCCTTTGTTTCTCGGTTTGATCTTTCCATCTCTCATTCTTTACTTTGTTTACTTACTTACGTTTTGTATATAGTTATAATTGTGCATAGATCAACTTCGCATAAAGATCAAACTAAAGTTCCATTCATAAAACTATTTTCACATAACCAACCTAAAAGGATATACATGCAATTGATAATATTTTAGTTCTAACACTAAAATTTAATCAAGTGTTTTTCAAACAACTATAGTGAACAAACTCAAATCTATACTTTAGAAGCAAAGTTTTATAAAACGAAAAAGACGTAAAACTATTCAACCCCCTTTCTAGTTTTCCACAAGGATGATCAAAGCATACTTATGGCAGAAAAGCAAATGTATAAGAATGCAGAAGGTATTTTGGGGTATAAACTAGCCATACGTGACATAAATACCAAGTCACTAGGTAAAATTAACAAATTAAAGATATCATGTACTTATTATTATTTGTTTTCAATTTTCTCAAACATGTAATTCTTTGTATTTGAATGGTGGAGTTCTTATGGAAATGATGTACCTCATTTAAAGAAGTTGGCTATCAAAATTCTAAGTCTTACGTGTGGTGCAACATGGTGTGAGCGTAACAAGAGCATATTTAGTTTTGGTAAGTATTTACGTTATCGAATATTACTACATGAGTTTAGTTGAGTTTGAATGTGAAATTTGAGCATATTTAGTCTTGTAAAGTTATAAGTATTTATTTTGTTACTCACTTTTGATTCTTAAATTTGGCAGCTTCATAACAAAAGAAGAAATAGACTTGATCAATTAAAGAAACGTTTTGATCGTCGTGATATTATTGATCTTTTATCGTTAAATAAGATTGATGAAAGTAAGTAATGTGTTGATTGGTAGAATGTATGAGGATGAACCACCAAGGAATGATCATGGGCACACGAACGAGTCGAACTATAATCTTAGATCCAATGATGTGTATGCTAGTTCAAACTCAATAGGAACAGGAAGGGGATGGTCTAGTTCTAGATCAAACCTTGTGGATGAAGCACCGAAGAAGATGATGTCGATGAGGGTGAATCTGATCACAATGAGGAAGGATTCACATTTGATGATGATGACGACGATGGGGAGTTTGACAACATAGCTTGAAATCTTTTACTTTATTTCATCGAGTAGTTTCTTTATGAAATATTATCATGACAATGAGGCATTATGCCTTGAATATTGATACGTTGCTTGCTAGATATTTTGGGTTTAAATGCGAGCTTTGTTAAATATATTTACTATTAAGTATACCAATATTTTTTTGTGTTATTTAAGCTACATAAATTGTCACATATGTTATAAAAAATTTATGTATAGTGCCCATCATACGTATGAATCCCACGCCTTGGTCTGCGCCTCGCCTCGAGCCTCTTTGACCCTTTTTGCGCCTTAGTGCGCCTTGAGTCTTTAAAAACATTGAATAAGATGTAAAAAAAATGGATTTTGTGGTCCTTATTACGACTGTTTGGTAATGATCTGGTAAATGCGTAAAAAGTTGATGTGACCCTGAGGTGTCGCTAATGTGTTCGGTCACTTTTACGCTCGGTTTTAGTTCTTGAATCCTGGTTTGGGTCAAGTATTATTGTAGGCGAGGTTTTGAGGAATGGTTATTAAGGTCGTGTAAAAGTCTGGATGTTTCGTTTCAACATGGCATTTAGTTGGCGGAAAGAAAAAAATCCTTAGTACTTACAACACCGATACCTTTAAACTTACAACTAATATGAATAATTGCACATTTCAAATGACGCCGGGGGGAGGGGGTGCAGTGACGATGGAACGACAACGCCATTTCGGTTGACACGTCGGAAATGGCATTGGTGTATGCTACCACACCGTTCGCTTTAATCAGAAATCACTCCAAATCACTTAATTTAAAAAACAGGCCATAAGTGTGATGTCATAAGTCTTGAATCATTTGCCGATTGTGTAATGTTAGGTGCCGTTATGTCATTTTATTGTCGTTAGAATTCTACATCTTATTGCTAGTTTATCTATTTACTAATACTCACATTTACCTTACAAAAACTGCATAATGTTAGCAAAAGCCGAAAAGAGAGAAATAAGAAAAGGAAATCAAAAGCGAGGTAAGAAGTCGGTGAATAGCGATTTGGCAAACGTGTGACACCAAACATGCGTTATTGCCATACTGCTTCATACACACTCTTAGCCAACTCACACCCTTCCACTTTTCATTACTTGTCAAACTTACCTGGCAAGTGAACTAATTTCATCTAATCATAATATGATGTTTAGCATATTGTTAACACTCTATTTAAATTGAAAAAAGTTCAAATAACAACGATGCTTACAAGACCATATAAAAATTGCTATGTCACTGTAACGTTGGAATGAAATATACTAAAAAAGAGGTGTAATGTGATTTTGAAATATAAGAACGGTTCAGTTTTGATACGTATAATACAAATGAAAATGAAAACTTGCACAATACTTGATACATACAGTAATTACTCTTTAGTAATACATGTATGGTAAATCGAATACGCATACTCATACTGACATATTGTTAAAATTCATATTCTAACATATTTAGTTAATAATAACAATTTAAGTACCATTACTGAGTTGGATCATACGAGACTATGAGTATTGAAAATGTTTATTAGTTGACAGAAAAATACTTTAATAAAATAAACAGAGTGCCGGCCCACTATATATGCAATATATAGGCGTGATCTTCTTTGCTTCATTTGTGGCAGCACTTTGTTTCATTTTGTCCAAAACTAGCATATTAAATAGATAAACATGTCATGTTGTTTAAACATTCAAATCCTTTTATATACTAAGAAAAATCTTTTAAACTATTTTTGATTCTTTACAAACTTCCTAAAGTGTTTGTACTTGTTGTGTCATCATGGTGGCTCAAACAAATAGAAGGTAGTGTTTTAGAGGAGTGCTAGACTCACTCACATTTTACAAAATTTCTCCCACACAATGAGGTGTAATGCATCTTAGCCACCCAATGCTCTCACTTGGTCAATTAATGCTCTCACATGAGTGGCTAAGATGCATGCCACCTCATTTGTGTGGGAGAAATTTTGTAAAATGTGAGTGAGTCTAGCACTCCTCAGTGTTTTATTATATTTAAATAGACATAAGTAAATTGTAAATGAGGGTTACAAGAGTATAAGGGATGAAGATAGTTTTTTCACACATTTATTGTTCATCTCATAAGGAATAACTACGGCAATTCTTCTGGCTTTTTAGGGCACCAACTATAGTAAGCATGAGCCGAGACTCGAACCCGTGACCTTTTTTATTCACAAAATATCTCCAGTAAACTTATGAACTTTTAAGAAGTGGGTACCAAAATAAGCCAATCTTACAAGTCTACAACTTAAAATTAGAGCATCGGACATCTATGTAAATTAACCCACAACATACTTCACCGACTTACTTATTTGAAGTTCCACAAATAGACGTGCTCTTAGATTCAACTATACGAGTAAAATAAAGAAAACCATTGACCTTTATCGTTAAGAAAAAAGAAGAAAAATATTTGTCAATCTCTTTTATTTTCTACAACAATTATGACGAAATTCAATTGGATTTTTTTTTTGAACATAAATTCAATTGGATTAGAACATGAGAATAATCACAATATAGAAAGAAGACTTTTGTAGTTTAATGGTAGTGTAACATGGTTATGATTTAATTAGTGACAGACAGCCCACGTGGCTTGATTCCCACCAACCAGCCTGTTAATGGTCATTTTAGTACTTTAGCAAACTGTTTAAGTGCTAATTTTATTTTTGCTGTATCAATAATTAAAAAGAAAATGCATAGCATTATTCGATTTATAAATAAATCAGATGATTTATAGAGTAATTAAATATGCCCACCATGTAATGATATAGTCTACAAAGAGTGTATCTGAAATCACATACTACGTGGGAACAAACTTCTTCAATAATTACTTATATTCCTTTTGCATTATTCATTTAAATCATTGTACCAATTCATCATACTTTCTAAATACAATCTTTTGGTAAAAACCCGCTAGTTACAAACTTACAATTGGTATATTGAAAACTATGCGTGGTTTCATGTTGGTGAGGCGAGTCCCGATAGTTAAGGTGTTCATCGGTTCGGTTTTCAGGTTTGTGTGATATGGTTCGGATTTATCGGTTTGAAAATTTTAAAATTAAAACCAAAACTAAAACCAAACCAAACCAATTATAGAACGGATAAAACCAAATCATACACTAAACTAGAATTCGGTTTGATTTCGGCTAAAACCAAGAAAACCAAATCCAATTAAACTTCACAATATAATCTAGAAGTTATAAATAAAAACCAAGTTTAAATAAGATTAACAAATCCTTTCATAAAGTGCTCAAGTAAATCAACAAAATGAAACTAAAAAGTTTCACAACTTAACATAAGTAAATTAATGATAGGAGTACATGATACAAGATAATAAATTTTTAGGGATCAATTAGATTAATTCACTCACCATATATGCATCACAATTTTTATTTTAGGATTTTTTTTTTGTTTTGAATATGTTGATACAAAAGTTGGGCGTTCCTTGTCTTGAGTACCAATTCGGTTGTAATACTTGAGACCTGCGTACTAAGAAAACAAAAAGACACCGTTAGGCTTATCGTGGGATTGTTTCCCACGATTATCCTCCGGCGTGAGAGTAAGTAATCGGTTTTAGGGTTTGTAGAAGAGTTAGGGTTGTGATATCGTACCTTGAATGAGAGCCGAGATGCCCTATATATATACATACGAAACCTTATCGGTTTCGTGTTCTTCACTCCTCGGCGTGTCCACTTATATCGGATATTTGATATATATCCCATAGATAAGAGATATCCAATATCCAAACTATACATAACTTTGGGTTTGAGCCTCCATGAGCCCAAACCATTGCCACAGTAGCCCACACGTGGTGGGCTTAAGTACTAGTGACGTTTAATGGTCGGGTTCGTGACCCGAATATAGACTATACGTCATCAGAATATAATTTGAGTAACTTCACTATACTTAGTTTTCAGTTTTCAGTTAGGGATATATTATTATTATTATTATTATTATTGTTATTATTATTGTGCATGCATAGTAGCAACAACGGGACTTAATAGAGGCAAGGGAGGTGTGAGCCTCCCAAAGTTTGGCCCGATAGTGTAGAAGCTTGATAGTTTAAAGATAATCTTCATTGTTTAGTAGTCGGTCATTCCTTTAAATTAGGCAACAATAGTATCTCATGTTTCCAAAGTAAATCCTTTATTTTTTTTTTGACGAAAAAGGTGAATATATATTAGGCTACTCACAGTCTCACACTAAGGGAATTCAATCCCCTCATTTTCCCTTTGTCACGTCAGCTTTCTCTCTCCAGCGACCTGCAGGCGATTGGGTGCCCCAGTAAGGGCGACCAAGTTCAAAAATTTTTTTTCAACCTTTTCAACTAAAAAAATTTAATTTTATTACATGTTTTTTTATTTTTTTTTCCTTTTTCTTCTTTTATAAAAGAACAAATTACAAATAATATTTTAAAACATTACAAAAATAATTTTTTTTAAAAGGAANATATTCAAAATGGGAAAATAGCATCTATGGCCCCTATATTATTCAGCTATGGCAAGATTGGTCCCTTGGAATACTTTGGAAACTTGCCAAACTAAGTCCCTCAAAAATCCAGGAATTACACAAATGGTCCTTGTGAATATTCAAAACCAAACGGACCCTTATTTATTATAAAACCCCTTAATCCCTAGCGATCGAATGCCCACAGCAAGAAGGTCGAGTACCGATCGATCGAGTTTGTCGATCGACCCACATTACTGTGAGGAGCCTAACCAAACGCTTTACATCAAATAACAAGGAGTGTTTGGACATGCCCAAACCTTCTAAAGATACAAAATCTAACAGTCAAAACAATGCTCATCACAGAGAACATTACTACCTCAAGATATTCAATTCCAAACATACTAAATTCACCTCTAATTGGCTAACCTCATGCCTACATTTCCTTTACAAAAGAACCACACTGTACTACCAACACCTCCTCACTAGTATAGCAATAGACAATACAGAAGACATGCATCATCAAGCAGATAGATCTCTTCGGAGTGATACCATCCTAACCTCCTAATGGCAATGCATTGCTAGGACCAAGAAGGTTCATCTTTCACACACTCTCTATTCCTAGCATCATGCATTGCCTATTTGCCCACCAAGTTCACTTACCCTTCAAAAGGAAACCTACAATTTGAAATAATAATACTCCTAAATACTTTATATGAATAACCTATTTGTTGGAAATTTTGAGGTTAAGAGCTTTTTTTTATTACTTTCACGAACTATAAGTCAGCCTGCTTGTTTATCACATGGTTTTCTTTTATTTTGATGTCTTTTCTTTTATAATGAACGTAATTTCATTTTTCAAATGTATTTTTAGTGCTATACTTAATACTTTGATTGTTTATGTTTGATTTTAGTANCCCGTGCGATGCACTGAGATTGGATCAAATTGTTTCTTGCGTAATGTTCAGTACTAATTTTCGTCATGTTTGAAACTCTCATTTTTTGGTGATGGTCGGATTTTGTTGGTCAATAAGTTCCTAAGTTGTGATGTTACCACAACTTTTGTTAGCATGGCATGAAAATTGTTGGTGCCTTTATTTCGTCACTTTTAATTGAGGTCAAGTCAAAAACTCAAAATGATATTCAGACCAGTGCAATGCACATGGGCTGTATCTAAGTGTTCATAGCGTAATGTTTGACACTAATTTTCGTCATATATAACTTGGGTTGCCTCAGGACCCGTGCGATGCACACGGGTTTTTATCCGTTCATCACACAAGGTTTATTTAATATGCACAGAGATTAGATCAAATTGTTTCTTGAGTAATGTTCAAAACATATCTTTTCTAAGCCAAACAAAAGATAACAACTTTGTGAGAGAATAAAAATCATCTCTTTCTAAATTGCTTAAAGGTATAAAACATAATATGCATCAAAGACAAATTAATAAATGCCCGTTAATTAATTGTCGACTCTAATAAAGCACACACAAGAAGATAAAATATATGTTTTAAACAATATTTTGATCTAAAATACCACATAGACATGGTTGTTAAATGTATTATTTTGATTTTTAACCAAGTAAAAGAAAAAAAGTTAATGAAATCATTTCCATGTATAATGGATGAAATGAGTTCATAATTAATTCCCTTAAAATTTATATAGTTACATTTATATTGTTTAGTAACTGATATTTTCCTATTTTTGGTCAAAATTAGTTTAGGAAACGTTAAATTCTTAAATTTATTTAAATTTATCTCAAATATCACCCACCCAAAACAAATGTTTGAATTTTAAATTTTTTCTTCATGCTTATCTTATTTAGTTTAGAAGATCACCATAATGAAAGTGAGGCTATATTTATTCGATCAAACGTCTAGGATTAACTTCTAATTCTTATAATGCTGGCCTCCTTTTATCTTCTGTCCACCAAATGGAGTCTCACACGCACTTCCCTTATCCCTCCATCAATCCCTTACGCTCAGTTTTGTTTTTTTTTTATTTTTTTTTGTTTTTTTTTTTTTTTTTAATGGAAGGGGATGAGAAAAAAAAGGGGTGTTCTTGTCTTCTTGAGTTTTTTTCTAAGATGGAAAGGTGGGGGACGGGAAGGTGGGAGGGAGGGAAGGGATGGATTTTGTGTGTATATGTAATCCGCCCATAATTGAGGTGATCAGGAGGGAATGGGTAAACTAAGAACATGAGCTTTTGTTAAAGTACAATTATATCCATGTTTCTTCACGTACGTCCCATTAAATTACAATTTTATGCTCATATAACACTGGAACATATAATCGTTTATTGGGTGTATCGACGTTTTGGTTGCTTCTACGCCACTCACAGAAATAAAAACAGAAAAAGACGAACTGAAGGTTTATTTTATGTTTTATATATATGCTGCGTTTTCCAATTTGTATTTCATTTGTATCAAATTCGAGATGTTTTGACTTTTTGTAGACAAATAAGTATGTTTTACTATCTTAGTATTCAAATGTGTTATAAATTCACATTTGTGGTCAGTAGTAGCAGATTTGTTGAAGTATTAGTGTTTTAAGGGTATATTGGTAATTTGGGTAGCTTCTCATCCTTTCCTTGCAACTTAAAAAATTAAAACTCAAGAACATAAATAAAAACCCTTCCATTCTTCACAGTGTCATTACTTACTTTTCCCTTCCTATCCCATCCCCTTCCATTCTTTAAAAATTAGACTTGGGAACAAAGCGTCAATTAAACCTTACCACCGGCTAAATACCTTCTTCCGTCCAAACACCTACCAACCGAATTTTTTATGCCTCATCCATGCGCACACACGCGCCGACATCAGTTCGAGTAAAAAAAGTGTTTTCGTGTCTTTGTTCATCGGCAGGTTTTGACGGCGTTCTGGACCCCACCTCCGGCGAGTGAAGCTTTCTTTCATGATTCTGAGGTCGATTCATGTTGCTTTGTCAAAAAACCGTCGGCCGCCGTTGGCCGTTACACAACTGTGAGCGATTTTTTTTCCTAAAAATAGCTTAGTTTTCTTTTCTTGATGAGTTTAATGTTGATTTCATGGTACACATGTCTTACCTTTCACTTCTACTTTGATCAAATTTTTTTCGATCAGCCATAAATTTGGGTTTAAAAAAAATGGTGGTTTGACGGCGGCAAACCGCCGCGTCGTCTTCTTGCCGACGCTAGGCATGTGGAGATCTGATGTATTTACGGGCAAAGGAAATGAAAGCCTTATTTATAGTTGAACAATTGTGATGTGAAGAGACTTTTGAGATTACTTATTAATTAATAGTACACTCATATTTGGTTATAGAAATCGAATGTTCTCATTATAAGTTCTTATTATAAGTGCTTTAGATATGAATTTGAGTTAATGGTTTGCATTCCTGAAACTGTAATGCCGGTTCATATTTATCTCCCTCCTCAGTATTTTTTATGGGGCTGAATTACATTCGAAGTACTAATTGCAGGCCATATATACTTACTGTTAAGCATGAATATTTAAGCAATGTACTTACACATGAAGCCTCCCATTTATAAGGGGACTCAATCTTTTAGTATAATAGATTGGGTCTTAATCAGAATTAAAAATTTACATGTTCGAGTTCTATATATTTTAAACCAAGAGCTAATCCCCTTTATTTGCATAGTTGGCATTATATATTCATGTCTATCGGGTATGTACATGACGCTATACTTGCTATTTTACGTACAATGAAAAAGTAGTTTTGAACTTCTGTCTCAGCCCCTTAATAAAAATGTTCAAATTTCGCCACCGCATAATAGCGAGGTGTATAGATCATGTTACTTGTTTGGTCTCTGAGTCACTAAACACCAATGTACACAAATAACATGAGAATAATTTGAGAAATACCGGACAACTTCATCAGAATATATGAGCACGTTGTGGTAATAGGCCAAGAGCATAAAGCACCAGTATTGTTAAGAACATGGATTGAGATTTTTTCAAGTTGTGGTTAACATGACCCATTATGTATTAAGTTTTTGTGAAAGGGAAACATGTGGGCCCATAATTTTTACTAAAAAGAAAAAGATTTTATCTATTTTACTTATTTTTTACTGGTTAATATGATAGGTCATGTTAAAACTAACTTGAAAGGATCTTAATATTAAGACAGAAAGACAGTGATTCAACAATTATCAAAAAAATTGAATCACAAGGAAGTTATACATGCAAGAGCTCTATGCTTGAGTCAAAGGATGTGGTCGTGGCTGAAAAATGATAAACACAAGAGCTCCCAATATTTTTAAGATTAGGTTACAAAAACTAAAACAAATAGCAAAAGTTGAATTGCGCGGTGGGTTTTATGAAATGCTAAAACTCACCGGATGACACACCATTAAGGTCACATGACTCAAAGCCAACTAAAAGAAACATATATAAAATGTATATATCTTAAATTGTCTCTCAAGAGCTTATATGACATAACTCAAAATGTTAAACTCTTATAAAGCGCATTATCTCATGAACATCAGGTTTTGAGACCTTAAATTAGAAAAATTCTATACTAGTATTCAATGTTCAAGTGACTTGATCAAAGAATGTGGAAGATTATAGAAGACTCCATTTTATCAAGTTATGATTCTTACAAGCTTTTTGTCACATTATACAAGCACCTTTAAAGTCCCTGAAAGGCTATCAAAGTATCAAGTGATATGAAAAAGCTTGCAAAGAGAAATTGTTTGGGGAGGATCTATGCACATAATATTTGTAAACCTCGCAAACTTGAAACCGGCTCTTTTTCAATGTTTCTGCATTATCAAGGGTAAAAGCCATAAAATAACAACCTACTTTCTCCAATTTGCCGAGTTAAAACACTTACTTTTTTATTACCTTACTTCACCAACGAACTTTCAAAATTTGTTCCTACTTTACCCATATTAATAGGAAAGATTCTAAGAGTTTATGGAATTCCTATGCATGTCGAATTTATGTTATGCGAGCCTGCTTAGCTCAGAGGTTAGAGCATCACATTTGTAATGCGATATAGATCTTTTGAACCCGCTTCAAGTCATCATGATTAATCAATCAATCTTGGGGTAAACAGTCTCTACAACTTAATGTTTACTTTTATTAACTCTTGTACATAGGAAATGAGATTCAATCTTTTACTGCAAATTTATAAGCCGTTTCTAATTTCTTACTTACCATACTCTCTATTAGTGTTATAGTAGTGTATAAAGTTGTACTTGACTTTCTAATAAAAAAGGTATGCTATATTAGCTTCTATCTTCAATTCAATATATGTAGTTATTAATCCATATTTGGAATTGACGTAGGACCCAATCTTTTCTTTCATACACATATATATATATATATATATATATATATATATATATATATATATATATATATATATATATATATATATATATATATATATATATATATATATATATATATATATATATATATATATATATATATATATATATATATATATATATATATTTATATATATATATATATATATATTTATATTCCAATTCCAATGAATCTGAAAACTTCCAATGAATCTGAAATAATTGTTTTACTGTTATATAATACATTTCTCCACTAGAATCTAATGGAATTTCGAAATGAAGATATTTTTATTTGAAAATTATTTCAATTTCAATAAAGAATGCGTTGCAGAACGATCTATAAAACAATTGATACCTTTTCATTTCTCAACTAAATTAGGAGTGCTTCTAAAGTCCACTTCTTCCCCATACTACGAGTGAAAGGGAAAAAGTAAAGACTANATTTATATATATATATATATATATATTTATATTCCAATTCCAATGAATCTGAAAACTTCCAATGAATCTGAAATAATTGTTTTACTGTTATATAATACATTTCTCCACTAGAATCTAATGGAATTTCGAAATGAAGATATTTTTATTTGAAAATTATTTGGAATAATAACTGAAATGACTATATTACCATTGTCTTCTTTAAAATTTGTTCCGACTTCACCAACGAACTTTCAAATTTGTTCGGACTTCACCCGCAATTTAATACTCTGTTTTCTTTCGAATTTGTTGCGGAGTGACGAGGTTCGTGAACTGCCATCGTGAACATAGAGGGCTCTTTCGAATTTGATGGTGTTTGGAAAAAGAAATATTGATTATGCATGTGTTTGAAAGACAATAGAGTATTAACTTGCGGGTAAAGTCCGAACAAATTTTGAAAGTTCGTTAGTGAAGTCGGAACAAATATTAAAGAAGATAAGGGTAGTATAATCATTTCAGTTATTATTTTAATATAAACTAGTAATATAAGTGAAGTCTGAAAGAATTTTGAAAGTTCGTTGTGAAGTTAGGTAATAAAAAGTAAGTGTTTCAACTCGGCAAATTGGAGAAAGTATGTTGTTATTTTATGGCTTTTACCCCATTATCAATGACACTCAAGTCGACCATGCATTTAAAACTTGTTCCTTTGAATACCTTAAACACTTTTAGGTATGATATAAATGGATGAGGTTTTCTTTGCTTATTTTGATTCAGATGTACACAATCTAACAATAACATCTATAACTGTTTCTGAACATAAATGGTATCTATACTACATATAATAGCACACGGTGTGATTACTCAAAAGGTGAGTTATGCCTTAAAGCAGGCCGAGTTATGGGTGAGTTACCATACCGTGTATGTGAGTTAAGGGGAGAGTTATTGGGGTAACGCAGCGTTAAGTTGCATTTGAAGGGTTTTTTTTTTTTTTTTTTTTTTTTTTTTTTTTTTTTTTTTTTTTTTTTTTTTTTTTTTTTTTTTTTTTTTTTTTTTTTTTAGTTAGTTAGTTATGATAAATGATGTTTTTTTTTTATAAGTTAAGGTTTAAATGTTAAAGCTGATGTGGCGCGGACGTGACATAGTGTTAAGCCTTAACTCTGAGTCATGATACCCACTGCTCTAATGGATCAATGACATTCCCTCCGTTTAACACACTAAAACATCTAAATACAATATTAAGCATTACAACTAATAAAGCATAAGGTGCAATCTAATCAAACACAACAAAAAAAGTATTTAAGTTAATCAAGACATGTAAAATTTTTTTAACTTGAATACATATAGTTAATGATTGTACCCTTTTATGAATATTTTGTTAAAACTACATGTGTATTAAACACGACTTGGTTCGAGTAACCGCGAATATTTGAAAATAAAAACCGAAATCGAATCATGATAAGAGGGTTTTTCCGGTTTTGGGTTTTTTTGGTTTCGGTTTCTTGATCATCGTGTTTTGCTGTTTCGAATTAAGCGGGTCGGCTCGGTTTGGCAGTTTCACAAATTTTTGAACACCCATATCCATAAAGCTTAACTTTATATAAATCAAATAGCCATTTCGAACAACGGAAAAACATTGCTCACTAAAATATTTATTATCACAATTATATAACGAAAAATATTGTCAATAGCTAAAAGTTGAAATATAATAAATGAAATTCTTGACATCCGTAAATTTATTATCACAGAAAACATAATAAGTTAAAAAAAACATGGTTCACCATAAATTTTTATTTTAGGGTAACCGATTAAAGCTTAACTTTATATAAATCAAATAGCCATTTCGAACAACGGAAAAACATTGCTCACTAAAATATTTATTATCACAATTATATAACGAAAAATATTGTCAATAGCTAAAAGTTGAAATATAATAAATGAAATTCTTGACATCCGTAAATTTATTATCACATAAAACATAATAAGTTAAAAAAAACATGGTTCACCATAAATTTTTATTTTAGGGTAACCGATGCAATACGCGAGTACCTTGGCTGCTAGTAGTATATAAAAGACAAAACAAACACAAGATATATATTGATTAAGCTATACTATACCATGAACTCGTATAAACTTGAGTCATAATCTAACTTAAACATAAGAACCGCTATAAACTAAGTAATAAAACTTTATATGGCTCATGTATGATCAATGGTTTTGACAAACTAGACTCATGTAATCCCGTCAAGCTACTGAGCCCGGCCTGGACCATGGTAGGCTCACGTGTAGTTTCCCTTTAGATAATGGAAATGGGAATAGACTATATATGTCCATACGGTTTTTCTACAATTTAACCAGAAAACAGCCAAATGTTGAGCAACCTTATGCATGTTTATGGCCAATCTCTAGCATAATAGAGCCAAGAATTTAAGTTATCATGGATTAAAGAAACTGGGCTCAAAGTTATCCCATATGAAGCTACTACCACCTTGAGATGCATTAGACACACCATCTTCCAAAGATTCCCATGCTGGATACTGAAACAAGCTTTCACTTGTGTCAAACACGCTATGACCTTCATCATTACATGGACCAGCTTGTTCTGACGACCCGTGCAAATCATTGAGCAAAGGCTTAACCTCTTGTTCCACACATGGCTCCAAAGATGGGGCTGGGATTTGTTTTTCATCTTTAATGAAAAGATCCGGGAAATTGAGTCGAGCTTTGTTTCCCCTCAACTTGAAAGCCTCGTGATCATATGCTAAAGCGGCTTGATGAGCATTATCGAATGTTCCTAACCAACGTCTACTTCTACTATGAGGGAGACGTATTTCTGCTACCCATTTTCCCCATTGGCGTTGCCTCACCCCTCTATATAGCTTTGGCACAGGCTGTTGGTTATGTAGGTGGCTTTCCGTTTCCTTATTTTTTGATCTAAAAGATATCATATGTTGCTTCTTTGATGATTGAGATTGAGATTGAGACATGGACTGTGGGTCGTCATCAAGAGAAAAAGGAAACACAAATTTCGAATGAGAATGTTGTTGTTCTGGTCTTTTGATCTTCTTATGCTGACATACTGCTTTGCCTTTGTTTTTGCCCGAACTAGAAGAAATTTCAGCAAGATCGGCCATCTTTTTCATCGTTGTATTAGAACATCACAACAAACTCCATATAAATTTCAAATTAACCCATTTTAACTGTCTATTATTGAAAAAAGTTGAAGGCATAAATGCCCTTTCGATGGCTTGATGGCTAGGAAACCTCCATGTATCGTCTATTCATTGCACGCATGCTATATGCCGAAATAGTCAGGAAATATGTCACTCTCATTGTCTCATAGGCATGCTTAAGGACATTTGACTTTGTTACAAAAGGGGATTTCTTTATTATGATTTTGTGATGTTTCGTTAACAGCAATTTAGTATCTAGCTAAAACCCATTAAATATCAACTGTCTATAATTTGGTCAGCTGTACTACCACGAAATAACACTTGGGGAGCACTAAATCGTATTAGAAAAACTAGTTCTTGTTGTTTTCCAACAGAAAGGAAACAGATGTTTGGTCAAAAGTAAGTAGTTTTATACTTTTATACGCAAGCGTATCAATATGATCACTTTTCAAACACACAGATACACGCGTATGATCGATGACTCTTTCAAGAACTTTTCACCATGTACTCGTTATTCTAGTGAAAATTATTAAGAAAAAAAAAAACCAAAAATGCCGTTAAAAATATTACTGGCTAGTGAGCTTAATTAGCTACACTAACAGTCTAACATAGTAACATTAATAACTGAACCACCTTTTTAAGAAATCACCCAAGTTGAAGACATACTGATAGCTAGCATGACTCCATAAGTCTTTAAGGAAACAAAGAACTTAGTAGTCCTTTTATGACAACATATTACATGCGGGCGAAAAAGGGGTGTCTCTTTTGTTTTTTTAACATCAATCTTAAAGTGACTTCTGGTGGCAATTGGCAAAGGCTGTCTCTGTAATGCCATTTGTGAATAAGACAAGTGTTAACACGCTTTTTAGGATATAAAATTGTAATAAACTTACAACCTTATGACTTATGAGGGTCAAATTTTGTCAGGTTAGGCCAAACCGGCTTAATAAAAAAATCACACTAAATTGATTGAAATTCGGCTCTTAAGATATCTCTCCAGTGACATATTTCCTAATTTCATACAGTTTACATCAGTAAAAGTATCAAATGGGAGCTTAAAGAATTGAATTTATGCCTGACGGAGTGACGGCTGATATAAAAAAATGAAGTGAGTTTTTCTCACAAACTTGGACCCAAAGTTTTTACCGAAGTAAAACCTTAATAAAATTGTAGTAATACGCATGAGGATCCTCTATGTTCATATAAACATGTCATGTTAACTAATGATTGAAAATATAAATATATAAAAAATCTAATTTTTAAAGGAAAATCAAGGTCTACATGTTTGTGTAGTCTCACAACTTTGCTTTAACATGAGTTAGTTGACTATGTTCAGATGAACATGCTAACCCAATAACAATACTTAAGCCCACTACAATCCAGCCCATTATCCACAATAAATTAGTATTAGCCCATCTATCACTACACGAAGAAGAGAGTATATAAACTAAAACTGCTTGCTATCTATAATATTGTCAGTAGAGGTGCAAATCGGTCGGTTAAAACCGGTTTTCGGGTTTTGGAAAACCGGTTTTCAAAAAACCGGTTTTTCCAAAAACCAGTTTCGGTTCGGTTCGGTTTTTTCGGAGTCGGTTTTTTTCGGTTAAAAATGTCCGGATCGGTTTTTTTCGGTTATAAATTTTCGGAATCGGTTTTTTTCGGTTTTTTACCGGTTCGTTTTTTTCGGTTATAAATGTTCGGATTCGGATTTTTTTCGGGTTATTTACCGGGTTCGTTTTTTTTTCGAAATTTTACTTCGAACGTTTTTTTTTCCACGGTTATAACTTGTGTTAATTATCAAACATATAATTAAACAACATACTAATTATACAATCATAATTTTTATTTAAACAATACAATTATACAACTAAAAAAATACAATCATAACTTTTATTTAAACAATACAATCATAAAAATATATAAATACTAATACATTTTTCGAGCTTCGGCATGGCCATCACCCGAAAACATATTAGTGTAATCAAGCATATCGAGCTTCGGCATTGCCATCACCCGTTATACTCAACTAGTCACTCAAGTCGTCGAGATTATTTTCTTCCAAAAAATCTTGTACATCTAAATCTTCAACTTCAAATTCTTCAAACTCACCTTCATCTAATTCGCCTTCGGTATTCGAAGCCGAAGAAGACGGATTTGATATCCCCGCTTCTTCTTCTTCTCTTATTATACCTTCTTCAACATCTTTATCTAATATTGGACCTTCCAACGATGAAATATGTTGTATCCTATCTACTCCGTCCAAATAATCTTTCAAACATACACATACTTCCACGGATTCACATGTTAGTCTTGACCTTCTATCCGATATAATTCGACCACTAACCGAAAAGGCCGATTCGGAAGCTACCGTCGATGCTTGGACCGCTAATAAGTCACGAGCCATAGCGGATAAAACCGGATATTGAATTTCCCTTTCTTTCCACCAAGCCAAAATGTCAAAGTTTGCAAACTCATCGGGACTTAAAGTTCTTAAAAAGTTTGTAGCCATATATTGTCCCAATTCGCTTGTTGGGGCCGATGATCGTTGACGCCTTGTAGCGTCTTCAAATAAAGTATTATAAAGGTTTATATTAATGTCTCTTGTCATTCGTGACGATCCGGCCCCCATTTGGTCAACAATTGGGTTTTGTTGGTGACCATATTTTGTTGCATAAATTCCAAACAACTTTTGAAAATGATCGTTAAATCTAAAAATTTGAGATTCTATATAATCCGCGTCATCACCGTCTAACCCAAAAGATAAGCCTAAATTTTCCATTATTTTTCTTATTAAAAGTTCTACACCTCCAACATTTAAACATGGATTAAGTGCGGCGGAACAAGTAAAAACCAAAGGTAAACTAGCAAAATATTTTACAAATTTCTTTTTTATAATTTTAACCATTTTTCTAAACAATCGTGAAGGTGAGGTTTGTAATTCATATAATTTTTCCGTCATAGCATATATTTGTTTTAAAACTAATGGGCTAGTTGGGTAATAAACACCCGATAATATAGTTGTCGCCTCTTTAAAAACTTGTAAAAACATAGTTAATTCATTTAGTCGATCCCAATCTTGGTCGGTTAGTATTATGGTGGACAAATTTTTATTAATAAGTCTTTGATTAAAAGCATGTAAACTAGCACGTTGTCGTAATATATTTTCAAACATCATGCAAGTAGAATTCCATCTAGTATTATTATCAAAGCAAGGTCCTAAAGGTGTTTCACCACAAACATTTTTACGAAAACGTCTATAGTTTATTTGTCGTTCGTTGCACGATTTATATATCAATGATAATAAACCCCTAAATTTCGTATATAAATCATCACATATTTTTAATGCCGCTTGTACGGATAAATTTATAACATGAGCAACACAACGGGAATGAAAAAAAGCACCATCTAAAATAGGTTTTACACGTAATTTTAACAAGTCCATAGCTTTAGTATTATTTGATGCATTATCTAGTGAAATCGTAAAAACTTTATCCGCTAAATTATATTCAATTAAAGTGTCATGCAAAATTTTTCTTAAATTATTTCCCGTATGAGGATAACCAAATATTTTAAAAGCGATTGTCCGTTTCATTAATAACCAAGATTCGGGATTAAACCAATGAGCCGTAACGGCCAAATAAGAATTTGCCGTACCATGTGGTGCGGTCCAAGTATCCGTAGTTATAGAAACACCATATTTATATTGACGAAAACCTTCAATAATTTCATTTTTAGCCGTTTTCCATAATTTAAAAGCATCACTTCTAAGAGTAGTACGACTTACATGTTGATACCGCGGTTGTAGCCTCGTTTTGATGATCTCCGTAAGCTTGACGTTGTCGAAGTGATTGAATGGAAGCCCTTGTTGAATGACAAACTTCGCAAAATCAATTCGAAGCGCATCCGCATCATATATAAAAACTTGACCATCCGCACCAATAGTACCTTGCGAACCATCATTTCCAACCGCCTTACAACTATTAATATGATTCCTAAGTGTAGTGTTGGAATCTTTGCCATAAAAATTCCTACATTTCTTGCAACGCGCCTTTACGTTACCATCTTTCATAACACATAAATCGAAATGAGACCACACTTCACCTTTTCGGGCGGTTGGTCTAACATGATCAACATCTTCATTTGTGTAATGTGGTTTTCGAACATTGCTAGTTACCTCCAATATTGTCTGTAAGATTGTAGGTATTCTTAACAGGGTGGTTAAATATTGTATTCCAGCATTAACTAAAGGTGTACAATATAATGCGTGAATTTGTTTAGATAATTTGTCATAAAATTTTGTATCTTATGTTTATAGAGTAATTTTTGTATGTACAAATTATATTTGCACCTTTATAAAATTACGATATAGATCATATATCCAAAGGAAATTAACATATCATAAATATACCCTTTATATTATCATAAGAGTTACTAAAATCGATATAACATTATAAGTATAAGAACATGGATTTGTTGTGTCAAGAGGGATTTTATGGTGTTGCCTTTTTGTTTTTTTTGGGTAAAGGGAGCAAAATATAAATCCAAAGAAGTTACATGGTCTATTCTTATACTGCAAGCACACCTACAGCATACGAACATATAAGCAGGAATGGTGCAAGGGGTTGAAGGAACCCCGTTATAGGCCGAAAACAGGGCTTACGGCGCCACAACCTACCCTGCGGTTGGCGTTATAGCCGCGCCATAGGCGCATTGCCAAGTCTATAATGCTTTTAATTCAAAATTTTGAATATAACGGCTCTTTCAACCGTTAATTTTTTTTTAAAAGATAATTTCATGTATACCTGGCCACTGCAAACATGAAAATGTCATATACCCGAAATACATGTTTGACTATTATATGAGTTAACTTGTGTACTTTTTCAACACATAAGAATGATGACCGTTTATTAATTTGTACTTCATATATATTTATTATTAGTAAAGTAATAAAATAGATACAAAACTTTTACCAACGCATATATGAACATAAAATGTTTGAAAAACGTCTTTGAAGGATCTTTGGAAATTCCATTAGTAGTGTATGTAAGTTGAAACTTGAAAAAACATTCAAAGGGTCCGTTGAAGATTTTGTCTCCTGTCAATTCTCATGCCTCGACATTGATTCATTCAACTGTTTTTGTTGTTTGTTAGTAAATAAAAAGTGCCAAGGAACATATTAAGAAAATAATAAGTGATTATTAATGTGAGAATAATCAAAATGACACTACTTTACAAAGTTAGTCATGTTTACTTGTATTCTAATAATTCCAAAAAAATACATTCCTGTACGAACCCACCACCTATAAATATATACATTTGCACAACCTTAAAATCAAACCTAACTTGAAACACAAGCTTTTAAGATTCTACTTTCACTTTCATAAAACAGAAACCATGCAACGATCAGCCATGTTGAACACCATCAAACGCCAAATGGTAATGCAAAAAGCCCGACTCACTAGCCAACCGGCTTGTGACGTTTTTATAAACCATCGTGGTATAGACACTAAAAGATCAATCGCATCTTTGCTATACCACAACCTTATGATGTCAAGAATCCCATCATTTCTTGACAACAAGAATATGAAACCGGGCGACAAGCTTTTTGAACACATCGATAATGCAATAATGGGATGCAAGATTGGTGTAGCGGTATTTTCACCACGTTATTGCCAATCTTATTTTTGTCTTCATGAGCTTGCATTGATGATGGAGTCAGGGAAAAAAGTTATTCCAATATTTTGCGACGTGAAGCCTTCCGAGCTTCAAGTCATGGATAACAAAATATGCTCGCCTTCTGAGATCAAAAGGTTCAGCTATGCAATTGAGGAGGCTAAGAACACTGTGGGACTCGCATTAGACACAACCAAAGGGTATATTATTATTCAGTATATCTCATTTCTTCCAGTTCTTATATATATAATTTTTAGTTGAACTTACTAACCGCATATATTTTGAAACAGGAATTGGTCGGACGTAGTAATACATACAACAGACTTGGTAAAAGAAAGCTTGATTGAGATCGAAAATGAAAAAAATCATGCATACCCTGCAAAAGTCTTGTACTAAACAAGCCTTCGCGAGAACTGATGTTTTGCTACTATTTACAACAATTTAATTCATTTTTTGATTGACAATAACAACCTATTATGGTTGGTAAATGTAAATTTGTTGCAAATACTGAATTTATTGTACCCTATTCTATTTATATCTTTTAATAAAAAGCATTTTGTTCATTCACTTAGTTTTCAAATGATTGAATAGAGTAACACAAGGCCATTATGGTTCAATTATATGAGAACCAGAAGAATGAGTGCGATAATCAAGCTGCAATAATTTCTTACACCAGTGCTTGGCATGGCCTCAGAATTTTTTGGGCCTCATAACTCATTATTCACAAGCAATGCTAGCATATCTATACACTACAATTTACGGAGTAATAGTTTAGAATCTTGTCATTGGGTCATAACTGTTAGTAGCACATGGTTTGATTAGAGTAAAATTTAATAAACAAATCAAGAAATCGTTTTGTGGCCTCAAATATAGTAATTATTAAGTTTTTGCACAGGGCCTCCAAGTCGGAGGTGCCTTGCAGGAACAAATACATATATCGTAACATATAAAAATATACTATTGTATAAGAATGAGTAAGATATAAGTAATGGTAAGTGCAAATCAAACATCATAAAAACCTGCTTGATTGTGCACTGTTCTGATTGCTTGAATATCAACCAAGCTGTCATTTTTCAAGAAATTTTGATACCATTTTGCTGATAATTTTGGTATCCTTTCAAATGTATTGCGGTCAACATAATGTAGCCCGAATCTCACATTGTAACCATACGCCCATTCATAGTTGTCCAACAATGACCATAAAAAATAACCGCGTACATCGGCTCCACCCCTGCATTACAAATGTAAGTCAGCTTTATTTTGACTTTCACGGTCAAATTAACTACTTGTCAAATATACAGGAGACAAAGATCATCAACTTATGATCATACTATTTGTACTCTCTAATGTCAAGTCAATTTGGTCACTAGTTTATCTATTATGCAATGAGAGACCAACATTTAGATTCTAAAAAAAAGTAGCTAGTTTGACTTTAAAGTCAAAGAGTACTTAATTCACCTTATAGTTTCAGCTAAAGAAGCAAGGTATGACTTGTGGAATTCAATTCGCTTCGCATCGTTCACTATCTCTTCAAATTGCACATTCTCCACGTTTGGTGATGAATATCCTGAAACCAAACCAAAAAAATATATATAAAAATAAATAAATAAAATAAAAAATAAAAAAAAATCAGCGATATGAACAATTTAATGGCATAATTTCCAATCAAAAATGCTCATAACCAAAAAACTTACCATTTTCCGTAATGTACATGGGTCTGTTATTGTACCTATTCTTGAAATAATTCACAATCTCTCCCATGCCTCTAGGAACTACAAAAAACCTTGGCATTGACGTCTGTTAAATGCAACAAAAATTATTTATATACCAATAACATAAAAGACTAAATGCACAAAACAGAAAGAATTATGATATTGTAACAAAAAATAGTATATATTACTGGGTCACCAATCAGTACGCCATCACGCTCTCCAGTAATTTCCACGAAACCTTTGATTACACGATTAGCACTTTCTATGCAGTTAGAATAGGTACAGTCTTTGGCATATATAGCTGAATAATGGTTGATTCCAATGAAATCGATACTATTCTTCATTAAGTTCTGTTCCTCTGGAGAGAATATTGGCAATTCACTTCCATGGTACTCACGCATTTCTTTAGGGTAATCTCCAAATATCGGCGGATCAAACGACCTGCTCGTAGAAAAAGATTGCAACTTTGTAATGCGTTTCGGTAACTAATCATGGAATGGACTCATACTCCATCATTAAATGATTGCATAAAAAGGTAACCAATTTTGTTCTGACTTTCTATTTTGGTTAACCAACTTATTCTAGGCCATATTATACCATGCAAGTTTCAAAGTTTTAAAGTTATGAAATGGCAAGCTTCCACGTCTTCATTAAGAATGTTGGTTACCTTAAGTGAAATTTTTAAAGCTTTGATGGTTTTCTCTTCCTTTAAAAAGTCGACCTAGAATAGTAAGTCAGCAAAGATGGGTTTTTAACTTTTTTTGTGTAGGCAATGTGTGTTCCAGAATATTACCAGCCAATATTGAAGATCATGGCCCTTTCCGCAGCTTTACGGTCTGAATCACTGTCTGTTAATGGTTCATACATGAAACAGTGTGCAACTAGTCCTATAGACCCTCCTTGTTCTGGCTGAACAACCAAATCTAAAGAATATTAGCCTTTATATTTTATTTTAACAAAGAGTCTAATTAAGTTAAAAGTTAGTAACTTACCTGAAATTTTTCATGATATAGCTTTGCAGTCTTGCCATGAGCCAGTAACATGTTATGCATAGCAAGTAGAGGCTCCACATCCGAATCTCCACCAAGACAGTTACCAAACGGCTGTGAACAACGAGCGGGTGGATACGTCCCTTTTTCATAAGCCATTTCCGCAACTAGATTTGGTTCATTGATTGTGATCCAGTACTTCACTCGGTCTCCAAAACTTTTAAAACAAATTTCCGCAAAATGTACAAAATCATCCCTGCATGAACAATGTTAGTAATACTGTCACTCCAAAACAAGTTACTAGCTGATTTTGAGGGTAAAATAGATATTTGAGCATACTGCATTTGTGGGTCAAGCCAAGCCCCGTATTTATCTTCGAGTTCTTGAGGGAGATCCATATGGTGAATTGTCACGAAAGGCTCAATTCCTGTATAATTAATTAACTTCACCTTATTAATCGAGATCCTTAAACATTTATTGTCATTGATGATTTTGGACTACAAAACAATCACTTGTATGAACTACATTTTGAATTTTACAATGATAATAGAAGTTATAATGCATCAATATTTACCTTTTAGTATAAGATTATCAATGATCTTGTTGTAGAACATGATTCCCAAAGGATTAGCTAGACCAAATCTTCCCTCTATAAGATTTATCACAAACAAAACAACATTTGTAAGATTTTACGAATATAACAAGTGGACGATGAAAAATAAAATAACTTGGAAATTGTTTAGTTTACTTGGAAGAATTCTAGTCCAAGAAATCGAAAACCGGTATGCTTTTACACCAAGAGAATGCATCATCTCAATGTCTTCCTGTACCAAAGCCAAAATCAAACAATAAGAGCAGTTTGTTACAATGAGAGCAAGTCTCCTTAGAAGGTTTAGATCAGTGGGGAAACCCTGACCCGTGCACCCTTTTGGGTGTCGACTAACCCTTCCCCAAGGAAGTAGCCCCAACCAATAAGCACTCTTACTGCAATCTTTTAGTTAGGAGCTATGATTGAACCAAACATATCTTTCCCCAAAGCCCTCCTTAACCGGTCAATTGGACGTTTATGGTGAGGGAGTGATACCACTACGAGTGGTATAAGTCTACATAACAATGAAGTAGCAAGTAAAAGCTTAATACCATGAACTTATGGTAGTGATCATCTGCAATATCCCCGTTCTCCTCTCCACTTTCGGAACAACCTAATAACAATTTCAGAGATCGAGTTAAATATTACACAAATAATTAGTTGATAAAAATTATTCTCTACATTTACTCCTTTTTTTCATTTTTGAATTTGAACACTCTACTAACAGAGTAACGGTCAAATACATCACTTGATATATGATTAGTTACCGCACTTTTTGTTGTTATTGGTAAATAGGAAATGCCTAAATTGTGACTAATTGACCATTTTACTCACCTAAACATACTTTGCTGCGCCAAAGCCCAAATTATTGTTCTATAACCAAAATTCAACTAAAGTGACTAACTTGTCACCTCACTACCCATTTACATGTAAAACTAGAGGTGAGTTAAACTTTGTCCGAACTATTAAAACCGACAAACCAAACTGAGACTAGACAAGTTATATATAGATCACTTCTCTAGTTCTCTACCCATTGTAAAAAAATGTCGGTTTGGTTTGGGCCATTCCAGTTGAAAGCCAAAGCTGTCCTAAACTAGTACTATTCGGTCTAGTTCTTAGTTCCATTATCTTTAAAACTCAAGTAAAACCAACTCTAACACAAATTAGTATATAATTAGAATAACAAAGTAAGAATAAAAACGACACTAACCTTGTGTATGACAAAAATAATCCCAGTTGCTAAAAGACTTACCATCTTCTAGATATGCACCTTCCACCTACAAACAGAACATGCTTTATGAGCTTCAAAAAAGAAGCTAAATTCTTTAAAAAAAAAAAAAAACAGAGAAGAAAATATTTNTCCATTATCTTTAAAACTCAACTAAAACCAACTCTAACACAAATTAGTATATAAATAGAATAATAAAGTAAGAATAAAAACGACACTAACCTTGTGTATGACAAAAATAATCCCAGTTGCTAAAAGACTTACCATCTTCTAGATATGCACCTTCCACCTACAAACAGAACATGTTTTATGAGCTTCAAAAAAGAAGCTAAATTCTTAAAAAAATATACAAAGAAGAAAATAGTTACTGTATAAGATTACTTGATAAGCAGAAGTGGCTACTCCAAACATAAAACCAGATGGAAAATCTGATCTTTCTATTGGGTCTTGTTGTTTAAATCTTGTTTCACCGCCATTAAATGAGGCATCAAGAATTGAAAAACAAGCAAATATAACAAGTGCTAGGGAACATTGTTTCATTTTTGAATGTTTTGTTATTGATACGTGATACTGATGTTGTGTTTAGTTTATTTAGTTGAATGAAAATTTATAAAAGAAATATTGTTGGAAGGAAATAGTTAGCTTACACAGAGGAACATCTATGCATCCCATCCGTCATTTCATTTTATATTATTTAAAAAATATATAGCCGACTATTCGCGCATAGCGGTGATAGTGTATCGATGTTGTGCATGTTTTTTAGTTATTAATATAAGTTGTGTTTTGTTAGTTATTAAATGAAATATTAGTTTTTGTTGAGGGTTGAATTTGAAAATAGTTGAGTTAAAGCTGAGTTATTGATGTGAGTGTTTTTTCTGAGTTAAAGTTATTGTGTTAAAGCTGACGTGGCGCTGACGTGGTGCTGAGTTATAGAATAACTCAGGTTACCACTACACATGCTCTAACAAAGATCTTTAAACACATGACAACGTCAATGATAAATAAAAGAATCGAGAAACAGTGCAATACATGTGTTACATTGAGTTGATTATTCTTTTAGGTTTTGTCATATATGTAGTTTGATATGATGGCGGTATATATGTTTCTCTTTTAATATGATTTTTTGATCTTTTTGCTTAATTGATATCATCTCCATTATACACCTTGGAGAAATTATATTAAGTTTAAAAAGCATAGGAACCATGACAGTTTTCAAGGATATAATAGGAACTTTGAAAATAAGGTTGAATGTGATGTGTTTGAATTATGTCGTAGGGCGAGAAGTAAATATTTTTGAAAATTTTATTTGAAGATATTTTAGTAAAAAATTACTTTTCCTGTTTTGTATGTTTTTAAATAAAAAGGTTTTTGCTTTACATGTAAGAAAAATTTTCTTCTGAAATTTGATACGTATGTTTAAAATATTTAATTTTTTCATGTATTTTAAACTTTTGTGATATTTTTCTTAGGGAAATGTTATTTTCTCTTACAAATTGTTCTTACTTATCATTTTATTCTACAAGTGTCAGAACTGACATTTTTTATGCAGAGAGAGAGAGAGTGAGTGGGAAATATATATATATATATATATATGGGGCACATTCAATGCAGAACCAATTTTTTGTACAGAACTTTACAGAACCACTTTGGACCAATGAGAATTTAGTATTATTAAATATTTTTATTTAATTTAAAAGGGCATAATAGTAAAACACATTTATTTTTATTTTTTTGATTTTTTTTAATTAAAAATGTCTTTTAAGTCCCTTGATTTTCGGATTTTTTTTTTCTCCTGCATACATGTTTTTCTGAAAAAAAAAAATGAGGTGCATATATGTTTTTTTTTGTAATATTGTGAAATTTACATATGTTTTTTAGTACAATTGATTAGACATTAAACTTGTTTTGCTTAAAATGGTAATTACACATATGTTTCTAGTATACATTCTTTCATCTTCAAAATTTAGAACAAAAAATATAAAGATCATGTAACCTCTAAATTTATAAACAACCAAAAAGATAAATAGTACGAAGTATACACAAATTTTGATATCAAATCAAATTGAAATAAAATACAAATGACGTCATTTAAAAACATGTGTGCACTCTTTCAAAAACACGTGTGCACTCTTCAAAGAACATATGCACACGCTTTCATATCTCATTCTACACTTGTGTCTTGACATCTTTATCATGATCAACACTTGTGTCTTTTCGATGCCTGAAATTACAAACAATTATTATTAATTTTTTATTATAAAAAATGAGCAAACAACATATGCACAATGTAAACACATATGGAAAAATTAAAACATATACGCATACAATTTAAAGCATATTATCACGTATCGCGAACCAATTTAAATCATATATACAATTTAAAGCATATTATCATGAGTACATTCTAATATATATTCTAAACTAGGACCTGAAACCAATTTAAAACTAGAAACTGGACCAATTTTTTGCTATCTGCAATTTAAAGCATATTAAGAACTCTTTATATCACAGTTCTTAAACTAGTACCTGAACCAATGCTCACATCGCGAACCAACTTAAAAGCTCTATATGCACTCGTATATAATGTATAGTGCCATAATGAAAGTTCGTACATGCAAGTTATAAAATGTGACGGTGTAGCAAAGTTTTATTTAATGCTTGCTACTAAGAACAGTTAGAATGACAATTTTTTCAGTCAAAACATAAGTAGACATGAACCAATACCATGCTAAGATATTACCTCATAAAGATCCATGGTGACATACTTACATCCTCCACCAAAAGCAGCCAGTGCATTAATGTCCTTGCTCTGTTGACTTGCAAGTTCTGCTTCAAGTGTTTCAGCAAATCCAACACTTGAACCATCCAAAAATATCATGACCATCAGTAAGCATGTGAACATGGATCTTCGTGGCACCACGCTCGCTAGCTTCGTTAATCAACAACTGCAATTCAGTAATATAGAGAATATCATAGTCAATATATGCACTCGTATATAATGTATAGTACCAAATGAAAGTTCGTACATGCAAGTTATAAAACGTGATGGTGCTCACTTATGAAACACCCTACATATAGAGAATATCCTAGTCAATATATACTAAACTCGATACTAACGAAAACTAAACATCTGCACAAAAAAAACATATATGTTATTTTAGCATACATAAACATTATTAGTTTTCTAGTCACAATAAACATTATCAGTTTCCTACACTACTTCTTTACAAAGCCTCGTGTGGTGTTACAAAATCTAGAAGGTGATGAAAACGACTAAATCTAACTAAAAAACAAATTTAACACCAAAAATCCTGAAACGAAATAATTAACACAAAAGTTATGTTTGTTGTTTGTGTAAGCTGGTGTCAACAAGCTTGCGGATTTAGTAGGGGTAACTCTTGGTCCAAAATGGTGTAATGTAGTACTTGAGAGCAAGTATGGGCCGCCTAAAATTGTTAACGATTGTGTTACAGTTTCTAAAGAGGTATGTTACACTTATAGTTGCGTAGTTGATTTAGTATGTCACGTTAGGAACAATGTTAACTGATTTTGTTACTATATATAGTTTGAATTGGAAGATCTTGTTGAGAACATTCGTGCTAAGCTTGTGCGACAAGCGGCATAAAAGAAAATGATTTAGCTGGTGACAGGACAACAACGTCCGTTGTTCTTGCACAAGGTTTAATCACCGAAGGTGTTAAGGTATATGACGGATGCTTGTAATCACCGAAGGTATATGACCCCTGTTTTGAAACAAAAACAACAACCAAACACCAGTTTTTGATTGAAAAAATAACAAACCAAAAAGCCCCAAAGCCGAACTTGTTTTGACAGAAAAAACAACCACCAAACACCAATTTTAACTTCAAAAACATCAACTAAAACCCCCTTTTGACTGAAAAACAGCAACTCAAACAACTCTAAACCCGCACTTTGTTTACAAAACACATATGCACCATTAACATATATGCAACATAAAAGACAGGTTTGTATGCACCATTAACATATATGCACCATAAACACATATGCACCCGTTTGGTCATATCAGTTTAAGAAAACCTTTTTTTGACATTACACCTAGATAAACAATTAAAATACAAATGTATCGAAACTATCACAACTATCGAAAGTTTATACCTGAAACAGTGAGATTGATGCTACTGTAATAGCACCTTTGATTCTTTATTTCTTTATTTATTCAGCAACAACCATCAATGGAAGAAGGACAGTTCGAGGTGCTGGTTTCATCGATCGGAGGTTTGGGGTGTCAGATCTGGTGGGAGGCTTTCTTGATCGTTGTTGGTAGGAGGTCTACATGGAACAACGGGGGTTTGGGAATCGGTTACACAAATTGATAGCGTGATTGTACCAGTTACACATATGGGTGAAGCCCCGTGAAGGTGGGGCGGTGGTTCATGGGTGGTGATATGATGAAGAGAGGCACCTCTGAGAGAAATAAGAGAGATCTCTGGTTTTTTTTTTAAATGTGACCTAATAATATGCCGATCAGTTTATTGAGAAGTTGAATGCATAATTCCATTATTGCCCTTCTACCTTTTATGAGCAGTTACATGAGTTTTTGAATAATTACACTAATGCCATCACCAATTACAACCATTGATTAAAAAAATTAAAGGCCAAGATTAGTTTAAAAGGGTTCTGTAAAGTTCTGTACAAAATGTTGGTTCTGCATTGAACGCTACACTATATATATATATATATATACATATATATATATNAAAATTTTATTTGAGGATATTTTAGTAAAAAATTACTTTTCCTGTTTTGTATGTTTTTAAATAAAAAGGTTTTTGCTTTACATGTAAGAGAAATTTTCTTCTGAAATTTGATACGTATGTTTAAAATATTTAATTTTTTCATGTATTTTAAACTTTTGTGATATTTTTCTTATGTATTTAGCAGAAGGAAAATGCTATTTTCTCTTACAAATTGTTAATACTTATCATTTTATTCTACAAGTGTCAGAACTGACGTTTTTTATGCAGAGAGAGAGAGAGAGTGAGTGGGGAAATATATATATATATATAATATTGTTTTCCGTTGAGATTTGCTTGACGACTCATATGATACCATATGTCGTCATTCTAAGCCAAAACCATGCTACAAACATAAAGGGAACCAGTTAATTATACGGGTCCTGAGGCCGAGGTCCCAAGACCATCTTCGGAGGTCAAGTATAAACTTTTAAACTAAACGACCATATGTAGAGAGAAAAACCAGAGATATCGAGGAGTATAGGTGAATATATATGAGACCCATCTGTCCGGTGATACTCAATTGTCCTTCGAAAGACACATCTGAATCTCCTATGCTGTCGAAGCTCATCTGATGGGGAGTCTTCGTCCAGAAAAAACTAGATACGTCTTTATATTCTAAAACGTTATCAATTTTTTTTTAATTTTTTTTTCCTAATTGATATTAGCTGAATCCGATATGCGACATTAGTTAGCTTGTTTCAATATATAAACAATTCTAATGAGAAAAAAAATCAAATACAAAAAAAATCATGTTTACATGAATTGTCCTGTTTCTTTCCAGCAAGGCAAATACAAACATAAAATATTTAATAACGTTTCCACCTACCTCACACACAGTTCACTAGTTCGTCATGTATCATGTGGATATCATAGATTTTCAGCATATGAAAATTATTTTGTCTTAAAATAAAAATAAATTTATACAGTAATGCCTTTTGGGGATATGAAATAAGACACCCATGCATGTTTATCCATTACAAAACATAATTCTTGATTTGAATTATATTTGTTTGAATATCCTTGATTCAAATAGTTTGTTTAAAACAATTACAAGAAAATTGTTTGTTAGTATAAAATAACTTATTTTATTAAAGAAAAATGATAGAGAACCGTATTATCTAAACAAGATTAGAGAGTGTTACAAGCTACATTAAAAGATGTTGAATATATAAGTAAATGATTTTTGCCAAAATTTGGGAAACGAAGTCGCCATTGGCTATTTGGCTTGGAAAATAATTTACCACCTTAATTAGAAAAATGAATAGATGAAAAAAGTGGAGCACAGTTTACTATCAGAAAATGACATTTAGACCAACTTGATGTTGGATTGGGCCCATTGGGTTTGGTATTATCTAATTTCTTTAATGTCATTGATATAAACTTGTCATTTAATACTTGTAAAGATGATGGTAAGTGCATGCATATCCATACTAGCGTTTTCTGGTTTACTCTTTGCGTAAGATTTCACTAGATAAACATTAACAAATCAATCGTTTCCATATAAAATTTTTAAATACGTACATCAACTAGACATTTAAGGAAACTAGGTTTTTGACGAACGGGCCCATTACTTTATACTTTTAAAGAGTCGAACTTGATATACCACTCCCAGTGAGGTTCATGATATTCTACTGGAGACACAAGTTCAAACCCTTTTTACAATAACGTTGAGAACAGATGCATATTTCTCCAAACAAACGTAGGGCAGGAGGGTCATTTGTGACATAGTACGTATCTAAAGGTGTAGCCAAGTGGTGACGACGACCAGGATTCTTTATTGGAGACCTAAGTTCAGATCACTCTACATGCAGTAACTTTTTGGTGCCAACCTTTTAATTTGGACGTATATGCTCCTAACGTAAATGTTATCATAGGGTCTTGAAAGTAAGGTGTTTACGTCTAGTAATCGATCGAACAACTTTGACCGATTGTCATCTAAAAATAATGTGTTCTGAATCTTCTTTTACATCATGTACTTATAAGCAAATGAAGTAACAATCCTGTTACTAATTTCTAACCTTATTCACCATTTGTAGGATAGGAGCCTTAAATAAAGTACAACCAATATCTTATGAATTGTTTTGTGTTGACTTCAGTTTACGGTGTCAAAAAAATTATATTATCCATAGATTTTAAAGAAAAGAGACACCAAAAGGGAAGAGACCAAAGGAACGCCCTCCGGTTCTTTACTCACGTATAACTTGTCATCATCTAGAGCTTTCCTAGTTATTTCTTCATAGTTGGTTATGATAACAAGCACATCTATATTCAGAGTTTTCGTCAAAGATCCGAGAAAGGCAACAAAATAACCTAAAATTTTACCACAAACCCTAATTCAAAATCTATCATAATTCGCACAATGAACTGGTATTGTGAAATTGGGTTTACTAAATGGATTCGTACCCCACCTTTANTTTTAATTTTGTTTTTATTATAAAACTACGAAACTGAAAGTACGAAACATAAAATATAAAGTTTGATAAATCAAAAGTATTAAAAAACATGAAAAAAATAAAACAGAAAACGATAAAAACTGTCTTATCATGTCAACAGAGTGGGTAAAATGTGAGGTGAGAGGTGTCACTATCTACTAGGGCGTGTACCAATAACACCACCCAACGTCAAATCATACTCCATAGTTGTACATGTCTTTGTATATTCAACAAATGTAACTAATGGACATATCTGCAGAACGAAGGTATCTAAAGTAGCTATTGTCTAAGATGTGTGGTCTCATGCTTTTTAAGACTGTTTATTTATTTACACCTACTCGTGTAATCAAAGTATCTAAAGTAGCCACCGTATACGATTCGTAGTCTCATGTGGTTTAAGTGTATTTATTTAATTACATCCACTCGATTGATCAAGATAGAAGTTGTAATCTACAAACCACATAATTTATCGATAGCTTAACAAGGACTAAGGCTGGGCGCACTAATGTCGGTCGAGTGAGGGTCGACCAAGGTCGGAGGAGGTCACCCTTAGTGCAACCATTTGGGTTGTCGAAGGTTGGAGGTGATTTGGGTCGAGATCACGACCAAGGTCGTGTATGTGATTGTGTGTGTTTTAATTAAATTAAAATGTATTGTTTTAGGGTATATTTTATGTAGTGTAGATCGTCTTGATGTGGAAAAAAGTCGTATGTAGGTCGTCGGAGAGAGAAAGCTGATGTGACAGGAAAAATGAAGGTCGATGGGGGTCACGAGTGTGCTCAGCCTCAGCCTAAAGATGCGCAAGATGTGTGTGTCTTAAACAACATAGATTATGTGTATTTTTATTTTATTTTATTTACTGTGTTTTACTTTGTAATGTTGATTTATATGTGTAATTGTTTAATATATAATTACAGCAACAGAGAGATTGCGTGTATTTTATTTATTTATTTATGTGTGTTTTAATTAACGTTTAAAAGCCTTTGTAAGATTAAAGCAACATAGAGAGTTGTTGCTTCAGCATCTTGTAACTTATTATTTTTACATCACTGTATTCGGTTCAGATTACATAATGTGACATATTAGTTACTTGAGTAACTGAGGCGCATTACACAGCAGTAAAAACCTAGCATATTTGCTGCTAATCTATTAAATACGAGCAACAAAAGAATTAAATATTTTTTTGTGCAAAAGATGAATTATATTAAACTTCAACCAATGTGTGGAAACCGTAGTGTGGGGGGGGGGGGGAGTGAATACGTTTCCCTTTAAAACTAAAAACCTTTTGTATCAAATTACTAATGAAGTGTGACACAAAATGAAAAGTGTCAACAATGATCATACAACAACTAGAGATAGTATGAAGTAAACTACAACACAAATACTATTAAGCCATGACACAAACATAATCAACACCATATAAGCAACAAACCACACAAGTATAAATGCTATGCAAGATATAAATGTAAAGCGGTAAATGCGAAAATAAACGTAAAGAGATAAGTAAAGAAAATGCAAACCTGGACATGGTGATTTATAGTGATTCGGTCACGAAGCTCCTCTTCGCCCTACTCTACTCCCCGAGTACCCAACTCGAGAGTTACTTCACTAATCAACAAGCTCCCTTCACGGCGGAGAAAACCATACGAAATTGCTTACAATATTTTCTTCCTCCAAAACCTGAGATTTTACTGCTTTCATAAAACATAAAAATACAAAAAGAATCTTCCTCCACCCTTAGACCTAGATTAGAGTAGCCTTTAGCCTAACGAACACTATTCCCTGCGAGAGAACGATCAATCCCCCGGTACTTGCCACTACACTATACTACATCGGTCAGGTACATTGCCTGGTGGGGATTGCAAGCTTCTCGAGATCCCTCGAGAGGTAAAACGTAGTGCGTGTTGCAATCCATGCGCACCAGAGAATAAGTGTCTTAGAGGCTATAAATTAGTATCTAAGGCTAGATACAAAGTGTACCAATCTAAATCTTAGTAAAGGCTTACACCAAGTCCTTACTACCTTATTATTATTGCCCGAAAGGTTAGTAGAACAGTAGAAACTTCCAGGAAACTTTGAGTTAGAGTCTCAATAGTTTGGTTCAAGTGTGAAGTTGTTTATTTGTCTTAGTAGTCGATTGGAGGAGCGTGGTTGCTATAGTTCCACAATTCTAGTTCTTGTAATTCTCAAGCTAGGTACATCTTGTTTATTTACAATGAATTATTGTTATTTTGAGTTTAATGAAAGTTTTATTTACTACTTGTGTTTTGATATCATTGTTATGGAGTAATTTGGTATATACTTGTGTGTATGATGTAATTAGTCATGGAGTATTCTTTTCTTTAAAAATGTGATGCATGAAAACTTTTCTTATTTTATGAGTTTGTTGGGATAATATCTAATCTTGCTTAATTTGTTGATAAAAACATCTTTGGGGAATATTGGCCGAAAGGGTTTTCTAAATATTTTTATTCCAAAAAGTTAGTGCACGAATTAGTATGGAATATGATGTGTGACAAGCATCATGTTTACTATTTAAAATGGATTTGAGAAGATTTCATCACGAAATTAGGCCGAAAGGATTCATAAGAATTCATAAGGAAAGAATTGCTTTTTAAACAATATTGCGTTAATGGAATTGTTAAACTAGTTATATTAGGCCGAAAGGGAGTAACTATATGATTGAATTCTAACACCATTGATTGTTGGTCATTCATATAAAAGTTGTGCATCTTAACAAGTTTACACCAAGCTTAATAGGAATACTCCAAATGATTGATTTTGGCATTACACACAAGTATATGTTTTAGTTAATTTGGTTACTTATAAATCACTTGGGACGATCTCGACTTATCCACCTTTACTAAATCGGACGATAAAACTTGCTCGTATGTGTTAAATAGTTAATCGGATAAGCGTATTTATAAATTTAAAACTTGTACACACTCGTAGCACATCATCGGTCGACCCCCTGTAGCTTGTAATCGGTCCTGTCGGGATTAATCGGTGATTTATCGGATTGACATTTTCAACAAGTTTTCTATATTGCCAGCAAGTTTTAGGTATTTTCGAAAAATTTTAGTTATTACTGGCAAGATTTTTCTTAAAAACATCCTGAAATAGATATAAACAAAAAGTATAACTTATTAAACAATTTTATGGCGAGTTTTGGGTATTTCCAGCAAGGTTTGAAGGTTTCGGTCAAGCTTGACCAACGTTGACCATCATTAACCATGGTTGACCGAGTTTTTAACCGATTTACAAAAATCGAAAAGGTTGGTGGCCTTGTAGCACCTAATCGGCGATTAATCATCCTTGTAGGCCTTGTTTTGCAACATTGCAAATTACTAATGAAGTGTGACACAATATGAAAAGTGTCAACAATGATCATACAACAACTAGAGATAGTATGAAGTAAACTACAACACAAATACTATCAAGCCATGACACAAACATAATCAACACCATATAAGCAACAAACCACAGAAGTATAAATGCTACATAAGATATAAATTTAAAGCGGTAAATGAGAAAATAAACGTAAAGAGATAAGTAAAGAAAATGCAAACCCGGACATGGTGATTTATAGTGGTTCGGTCACGAAGCTCCTCTTCGCCCTACTCCACTCCCCGAGTACCCAACTCGAGAGTTACTTTACTAATCAACAAGCTCCCTTCACCGCGGAGAAAACCATACGACATTGTGATGCACGGGATTGCGACCACGCACTAGGGTTTTACTTCTCAAGGGATCTTGAGAAGCTTGCAATCCCCACCAGGCAGTGTACCTGACCGATGTAGTATAGTGTTGTGGCAAGTACCGGGGGATTGATCGTTCTCTAGGGGAATAGTGTCGTTAGGATTGAAAAACTACTCTAGTAGGTCTAGGGGTGAGGGAAGATTCTTTTTTGTATTTTTATATTTTTAGAAAAGCAAGTAAAAATATCGGGTTTTGAAGGAGTGGGGCGGAATTAGTTGCTAGTCAGCTAACCCAAATAACTACAAATGCAAATAAATAAAATAACAAGAAAATAAATGTTGTGAAAACTATATGGAGAGAAGTGTGTTTACTTAGATTTCCTTACTCCCTAACTATCTTTTACCGATTGATTAGTGTGTATTAATTGCGTGGATGACGGATTGTATTCCTTAATAACGGTCGTGGGGGTGTGTACGGACTTCCTCAACTCTATAAGCTCCTACTTCACTCCTATGTCGAGCCGGCTAAGAAGCTCCTAACATGGGATCACTAGAATTCGCTCATGCATTAAACACAATCAAATAACCTTAGTACACCTTGGTTCATGTTTCTTAAGACGTTCAAGCGTGTTACTAATTGGAAGTCTGCCAGTTTTCTTAAGCCTAACATCGATAAACATTCATCCAATACAATCAATAACACACCATTCAATCAATAATCAATAGTTAGGTTTCATTAGATCTAAGCAAACACAGAGAAAACCTAGCCTAGCATGTTAAACAAAAGACAAGAACAAGATAGAATCAAACAACACATAGACATATTGAATGATTAATTGATTACTTATCTTCAATGTAACATGGAAGATCTCAAGGTGAAAAACCTTGAAAAAGCTGCTAAAATTCGTCTAGGGTTTCTCCCTAAAAAGTTCCACACTCATGACTAAAAATTATGAGAATATATATAGAAAAACAGATCTGACGGCGTCACGTTATAGCCTTGACGCCGTCACCTCGCCGTGATTAGGGTTTCTTGATGGCCTTCTTGACGCCGTCCCATTTTAATCTCCCAAAATCCATTCTGGCCTATCAAGGCTTGACAGCGTCACATCCATGCTTGACGCCGTCATGGGTACTATTCCAGCAGATTTTAGCACTTTGTCGAATTCTTCACTTTTATGCTCCAAAAACGTCCAAAATGCTTCCTTTTTCAGATTTCTTCTCCAAAGTACCTAAAATGATAAAAGGAACGATTTAGGGCGATATTTGATCAAATAAATACGAATTCGGGCTTAAATGACCCCCGAAAAGCGGTACACTTTTCGCCTTATCACATTGCTTACAATATTTTCCGACACTAAGCTAGATGTCGAGTTCTTCTTCGGGGTACAACCAAACCCGTTATGTTTTATGGCCCCACATAACAAACCTTGTGTTTTAAGCTAAACACATAAACCGCGCCGCTTACATTATTTTCTGACACTAAGCTAGATGTCGAGTACTAATCTTAGCTAATACCAATCTACCATGATCTACCCGATCCTCAGAACTCACACAAGCTACAAGATCCTCATGATCTATACTCGATCTACCTGATCTACTCATGATCTGCCCGATCTTCACAAATCACACAAGCTAGAAGATCCACGTGATCTATTCTCGATCTACCAGATCTACTCATGATCTACCCGATCTTCACAAATCACATAAGCTACAAGATCCACATGATCTATACTCGATCTACCCGATCTAGTCACGATCCACCTGATCTACAAATCCTCTTCCCAATCTACACACTCTCAACACAAGATCCCCACGACCTCTACACGATCACAATGATCCTCAGAAGATAGCTAAACAAGACTCAAGACAACTTGATGTATATCAAGATACAACAAGTATGTTACAAGTGCACTAAACTATGACTACAACACTTAGTATCTTCTTGATACAATGTGTTCTTCTATTGCACTAGTAGAGGAATGAAGGTGATCAATTGAGTGGATGGTTGGATCACTCTAAAACAAACTAAAACTCTCTCAATGATCAAAGAAAGTGATCTAAATGAGAAGCGATTAGACCAGAGAAAGATGGCTGGAAAAATCAAGTTGGAAGTGTAAAATGATCCACTATTTATAGGCTAAGAGAAAATAGCCGTTACAGGGGGGCTGACACCATTAAAGTTGGGACGACACAACTAAATTTAGTGGTGTCGTGGGTCTTTAGTGTTACCGTGGGTCCCACAGGCGCTCCTCCGTTTGTCTTTATTGGGGAAGGTTTATATGGGGAAGTTTGGAGCTGTTTTGGGGGAGAAAATGGCTGTTGGGATTTTTTAAACTTATTTTTCAAAATAAAACATTTCTTTTTAATTCAAAAATAATTTGTAAAATATATTTTTGAAAAAATGTTTTGTCACATTAAGAATGTGAAGTTTAGAAAAATATAATCTTTTGATCATTTGTCAAGTAGTAGATTTGTTTGTCCATACCTTGAGTGATTTACGTCGGGATGGAAATCTATGACTTTGTTGAAGCATACTTGAGATGTCGAGATGTGTTGATGTAAGTATCCATTGATGATTTATGTTTACAAGTATCTTGCGCATTTTACGTCATGCATTACAAGTTACATGTTTGTCATTATTAAAACTGAAGAAACCGTTTAGTTTAAATATCGTAATATTTGCACTAACAATCTCCCCCTTTTTGATGATGAAANAGATGTGTTGATGTAAGTATCCATTGATGATTTATGTTTACAAGTATCTTGCGCATTTTACGTCATGCATTACAAGTTACATGTTTGTCATTATTAAAACTGAAGAAACCGTTTAGTTTAAATATCGTAATATTTGCACTAACAATCTCCCCCTTTTTGATGATGAAAAATATGTAAACTGTAACACACAGTATGTAAAAGTTACCTGTTTACACTCCCTTCTCCCCCTTTTGTCGAAGCAAAAAGGTAGTCTCCTCGAGCTCTCCCTTGAATGCACTACTTTCCTTTCTTCCCAAAAAGGCGAGCTTGCATCACCCCAGTGAAGTCTTCTATCACCACTATTTCAAAGACTCCGTGCTATGTATTCAAATACCTCCGAGCTCCCCCTAGCTCAATGCTCCCCTATGGTGATTGAATCCCCTTGTTTATATACCTTAGTATCTTGCGGATCCATGGATCAAATTCATACAAAGGCTTTTCCTACATCAAGGGTTAGCTTCGTGCAACATAATATATAAAAGAGTAGGAGTAACATTTAAGGGATATACTATGTTTATGACACACCCACAAAAAAATGAGTTTAACGGGGTATGTGAGCATATAAGAGTATGCAAGAGGTAAGACACGTGATGAAAGTGTGCTAAAAGGATAAAAACAAAGAAGAAAGCCCAAGAAAGCTGAGCGACACTAAGATGTGAATGCGTAATGTAATTCAATGACACTAGAAAATCACAACTTGGCCCACAAGCTAAGGTGTAATTATTTAACCAATCACACTAACAAGAACAAGATTCGTTCTTTGGCTGACACATAAAATGATTTCTTCCAAGTTGTCATTGGGAAGACAAGTTCTAACAAACCTTTTGAACGACATAATCATCTACCTAAGATGATTGGTGTTAAGGATGGTTTGTTGATAAGACATACTCCAAATGATTACTATTATGACAAGTCATGCCATAAAGTAGACACGATAGAAGATATAAAAAAATGAAAATGAGAAAGATATGCAGCTAGATGTGAATGGAAATGATTCCATAAGATGGGACAGTGTTGGTTTTGACCTTTGAGGAAAGGTGGGGAAAGATGGTTTAGATTAATAGATCATTTACACTGACAATGAGATGCATGATATATTTTAAAGGAGAAAAAAAAGTGCATGTGATCCTATCGTGGGTGAATATCTCTAATGAGATTGAGGTAACGAAGTTTTAGAGTTCTAGTTTTGGATGATCCTAGTTGTGTGTTAGAGATAATTTGGTGTATGAAGGATTTTGTGTGATTGTGCAGTTTATACACATTGGGTATAATGATTTTGAGGATTGAAGGTTATTGAACTAACTATCACTATCAAGAGTGAAGAATAGTTGTAAGGTTTGAGTGTAATGATCGATGGGTTAGAGATTCTTTAAGCTAACTATCACTGTCAAGAGTGAAGCGTAGCTATAGGATTTGAGTGCGATTGATATAAGGGTTGAAGGTTCAGAAACCAAATATCACTGTCAAGAGTGAATTTTAGTTATGAGGTTTGATGTGAGGGTTGAAGGTGCTTGTATAGAACAAATGGCTAAGTGATCACAAGGAGTAAAGGTTAGGAAGCAAGAGTCAATTGTGGTTTTGTGACTGGGGTTTTGCTAAGTAACGGGTACTTAAGCAGTACGTGTTTTAGTAAGGNAAGCGTAGCTATAGGATTTGAGTGCGATTGATATAAGGGTTGAAGGTTCAGAAACCAAATATCACTGTCAAGAGTGAATTTTAGTTATGAGGTTTGATGTGAGGGTTGAAGGTGCTTGTATAGAACAAATGGCTAAGTGATCACAAGGAGTAAAGGTTAGGAAGCAAGAGTCAATTGTGGTTTTGTGACTGGGGTTTTGCTAAGTAACGGGTACTTAAGCAGTACGTGTTTTAGTAAGGAATTCTAGGGAATAAGAACCACATTTGTGTGTTCTTGAGAGTGTTTGGTGAAAGACTAAATGTGTATGAGTATGTTTCTTCTCCCCCTTAATCGATGACCATCCGGATAAGATGTGTTAGAAAAAGAGAAAAAAATAAAGGGGAAGACAAATGTTGATGGAAGCGATGAGCTTAGTAACGTTATGACAAGTAGTGGATAGCAGACAATAAACTTCACCTTTGAAGTCACGTATCTCTTCTCAATCATTGTGAGTATTCATAGAATATTCATATGATGAGGCATGTGATTACGTGGAAATGTGCTAAGAGTTAAGAAGATAGAATCTTCAAGGTTGTGGAGTTAGTGATAAGGTTCTAGTAGGGTTATCTTTAATAGAAGGAACTACGTTGATGAAGAAGGGTCATCTAAACTTATCCTAGCGGTTCTTCGCTTGAAGTGTGTGGAAGATGAGTGGGATGCGGAAGCATTGGTGGTGTAGAACGAAGGTTGAGAATTGTAGATAAGTTAGAAGATGATGGATACGAAGGTGACCAAAGATATGGTGTGTTTAGTACCATGCGGAAGTGAGAAGGGAAAAAAGCTAAGGAATCAGATGATAGGCAGAATCTATTCACATAGGAGACGGTTCTGGTTCAAGACTACAACGAGTGGGTTTTGACTGTGAGAACTGAAAACAAAATAAATTGTCTCAGTAGCTAATGGTCCGACGGTACCGTTAAATTTAGCGGTATTGTCCCCTATTAAAAGGTACCATGACCTGCTAAGGTCAGTTATGACCCAGAATTTGATTTTCGACAAAGAAATTTCACATATGTTGTGATTTTTCTGGACCTTGGATTAAAGGAATTTATACCAAATAAATTCTTTTATGAATGAATCCAACGGGATTCGATGAACGTTGATCGGGAACGAGAAATGACATTTAATTGCATTTCGCACATTAAATATACATTAAATATTTCAGATGAGATATTTAAGTTATCATTAAAGTTTGAGAGGATTTGACTTTAATCTAGAGATGTTTTAGATACACATAAATCAAGGATTTGAGAGGATCTAACGAGTAGATCTCGCTGATTTAGTGAGACTTTTAGACATGATGAAAGAATCTATACCCAATAAATTCTTTGAGGGATAAATCCAACGGGATTTGACACGAGATTACTGACAATCGAGATGACTTTCATATTTCCAAGGAAATATTTAAGTAGTCATTAGAGGGATTTGAAGGATCACTTTAATATTTCCAATGAAATATTTAGATAGTCATAAGATGAGATTCGGAAGAAAGAGAGTATCAACATACTCTTGGCGAGATAGGATGATATGTTTGTTTTCTACCCTAAAACTAATGGATAAGTTTGATCCTCATTGTGTATGAGGTGAGTTGACGACACAATACAATGACAAACCTATGAGGATAAGAGGAACTAACAGAAATGAATATACTTGGTCTTAAGGAGTCTATATTCAGACGAGGATAAAAAGAACTACTAATCACTTATATAGTAACTCGTGAGTCCTTTGTTACCCGAAGGTTGATGTTAGTTTTTAGCATTAGGATGTGTGTTTTAACATATGTTGTTAAAAGGCTTGGATATGATGTTTCGGATATGACATTTAACAATTGCGATTGCAAGTTAAACTTACTTGAATATTTCGGATGAAATATTTAAGCTGTCAAACCTACTCCGAGTTCTACTAGGTTTGTATCTAACCTCCCTATGACAAAAGAGTGTATTACTTGGAAGAAGGCGAAGTGATGACCAGGAAATTAGGAAAACTTCGCGACTACTTTAACTTATAGGTTTTGACACTAGTGTATGACTATATGACTTCTAAGGGTTCATAGTGATAGGCATACCTAATTCCTAATGTGTTAAAAGGACATAATGTGGGTGCAAAATTTACAAGCAAATCATGTAAAATGCACATAAGAAATAAATGCAAATATCATGCAAAACATGATAATCATTAAGAATGTAAGATCATGAAGACATTTAATCATATCTTACGAGAACATGTTATCATTTTGAAACACATATGTAGGATGCAAGCAATCTAGGTTTGCTAAGGAAGATCCTAATTACCACTTGTTCAAAATGAAATCCAATCGGGAGATAAAGTTCACCGATGTAAACTATCTCTAGTCAAATGTAGGAATAAAAAAAATTTCAAGTTAGAGAATGAGTATTAGACTATCACTAGTGGTGCTCAATTCAGGCTAAACACGACCATTTTTACGGTTTATATCACGAACCCTACTTCTCTCCTGGAAGCAATTCAACCGTTAGGTCAAATTGAATTTCTGGTGCGATAGGTTCTCCAGTAGTCATTCTCATGTTAGAAAAAATCAAATTACTATATTTGCCTATCGAAGTATAGCAAAGATGATATTAGCTTATTTCACTAATACATGGCCTAATATGATTCAACTAACCGTATTTCGAAATTCGGTTACGAAGATGACATGTCTTACACAACTTCTAACAAAGGCAAACGAAATGTCTTAATTTCGTGTTTGAGATTTAGAGGTTATTTGGTGGAGATGGTGCACTTATGATCTCTTGGATAACAACTTTGTTTGTTGAGTTGTTGCATGTTATTTTAGCATGATTTGGTTTCCTAGAACCAAGAGATGCTCTAATGTGATACAATGTAGAATCTACTATATCGAGAGTGGTTCAAGAATGCTCATTAGCATATCTTGAGAGAAGAATCTAGTAAAGGTTATTTACCTCAATAGATCTTGTGAGTATTAAATTTGAAATGGGATGTATTGTCAATTTCAACAAATATGCTTTTCTAAGAGGAAACTTATTACTCTTACGAGTACTTAGTGAAACAAGTATTTTAGTGTATAACCAATTTTACTTGTTTATGCAATGACACATGTTGTATTTGGTTATTATTCAACTCTAATATCCTATATTTGTTAACAAGATGCAATGTATTCTCTTGTAACATAACCATTCATGTTACAAAGAAAATAAGATGCATATGATATAAGTTATCCTTTGTCAATCTTTTAATAAGAGAAATACATGTGATATTCTCAAATATTGATGACTTACATAATAGTTAATAACATATTATATGTGACACTTTTACTTGACATGTGATTTTGAGTGTGGAGTGTTGTTTGCTCGTGTTTAGTTTTTCGGAAATGACACATTTAGTAATTGCATAGTAAATTACATGAATATTTCGGATGAAACATCCAAGTTGTCAATCCTACTTAGTTGTGTATTTTATGCATCTTTTAAACATATTAATTTAATGTTTGGAACACAACCATTGGACAAGAAGACTCAATATGACATCTTCAACACAAGTGTGAGTTATGATCCGATGCATATTATTTTCGTCTTGAGAGGACGTCATTATTCTCATAACAACCGAGTGTGATTGAGTATGTAGATTCAAGATAATATATTTCGTTATATTTTGATGTTATCTTGAAGCTAGACAAATAATGACTCCAATTTCATGTCCATACTCGAAAACTTGTCAATTAGATTTGATGATGACATCAAATCATAAATTGAATAGTGAATTGATATGTACTCGAAAGCTTTCTTGACCCTCACAATCACTCCTTTTAAAAATAAAATAAAATTTTAAGGAATGTATTCCATTTATTCTAATACTAGTTATATGTGTGAGGTTTATGACATATTAACTTACTACTTCGAGATTGCCATCTATTTTTATGTGCGAAAAACTATTTATTATTAAATATCATATTCTTAGTTTTTGGCATAATCATAAGTATAAAAATAATTATTTTAATCATTTTTATACAACATACATAAAATGTTAAATGTTTAAAACATTTTGTGCGTGTGTTAGATCAATGCAAGTTTAATACATTTTCTTTTACTTAAATACTAATATATTAATATGATCTTTTATCTTGTTTAGACAACCCATGGTCAAGCAAGACACAAGGATGTAAAGTTTTAGAGATCATGTTGAGGATTTAATGAAAGTGTTAAATATTTTGAATTGATATATTTTTAACACTTAAACCTTTGGAAAAATAATAGTGTAAGACAATATCTTTCGACACACATGATCAACCAACTTAGTATCTATTCCTAAGAAGGTTACTAAAGCATTTTAAAACTTTCAAGATGTCGAAAACACATATGTAAGAAAATTGGTCTATGCCTATATGCAATTCAAAACCAATTACGCAACTTAGTGCAAGAAGTCTAATCTAAGTCCTACTGAAGCACAAGCTAGAAAACTAATAATTAACACATAGCAACAAGGCATGTAAAACGCTTGTAATTATAGATATAATCGGCTCAACTAAGGATAACTATAAGCACTCAAAAATATTAACTAACAGTACTAATATCTAAAGAAAAACAAATACCATTTAGCATAACAAACAAAAGTACTTATCGTCATTTTGTGAATCAAGTATAACACTGTATACTTAGCTTGGTTTTATTAGTTTCCACCCCATTTCAAAATTTTATCAAGTTCACTACTTTGAAAGTATAAATACATCAATGTGTGATGTTTTCTTAGTAATTTGACCAAAGATTTGCACAATCGGCATGGCCGAAAAGACTCTCTGTTATGAATCAAATATTCTCATAAATTTTACTTTACAATCAATTCCTAAAAATATTTTCAAATGAAAGTCGACTCAATTATGTTTAAAACGATAGGTGACGCGACTTCTACTGACTTAAGGTTGATTTTATACGAATTTCTGAAAATGACCCAATTCTGAGAACTGACAGACAGATGCACGGTACCGTTAAATACCCCACGGTACCATTAAATATAACGGTACCGTATAATATTTAGTCGTACCACTGTTGTTACAGTTCTTTCTCAGAATAAATTTCTGTTTAACAAAACCTTCAGGCTAGTATGACAAAGTATACTTAACAACAAAAGTTGTAAGTATTAAACAAGTAAATACTTTTCATATTTTATCCAACTTCATAGGCAATTTGATACATGGATCGTACTCAATTTTGAAAACCATTTGTTTTTAAAAATTTGAGCGACGTGGCTTTGATACCAATTGTGGAAACCGTAGAGGGGGTGAATACGTTTCCCTTTAAAGCTAAAAACCTTTTGTATGATATTACCATGGATGCAAAAATCGTGAATCGGTAGTCAGGCGGTTGATAACGCTTAAATTATACATGTTTTTTGTTGCGTTATTGTTAGTTTTGTGCATCATATTTGGTCATATTTGTATGTATTTGTTACTTAATCATGGAAAAGTGTTTATACAAGCAAATGTAGCCAATAACAGGAAAAAATGATGAAAAGATGAAGAATTGAGGTGAATGTGCACAATTGGAGATTTTCAAGAAGGAAAAAAGTGAAGAACCACTCAAGGACTCAAGGATTTGATAGATTCAAGATTTCTACGTTTATATATCAAGGAAATATCAAGTTCTATGGAAGAAATCAGTACCAAAATAAAGGAGAAAGCATGCGACAAGAAATTACCAAGAAAAATGAAAAATGTGAGTACAGGTAGCATCCATCCGATCGGATGCAACCCGCATCCGATTCGGATGGACAAGGCAAAAGAAGCCATCCGATCGGATGGACTCAATACCGATCGGATGGGAAGTGACTGCAGTTACAAAATTTGCATTTATTGGAGGATTTACTCCTCATTATCATTGGTGGATGATCATTTCAAGCTCATAACTCCTGGAGGATGTTTTCCCTTAGAGAATAAGTATTTTAGAGGCTATAAATTAGTATNTACAAGCAAATGTAGCCAATAACAGGAAAAAATGATGAAAAGATGAAGAATTGAGGTGAATGTGCACAATTGGAGATTTTCAAGAAGGAAAAAAGTGAAGAACCACTCAAGGACTCAAGGATTTGATAGATTCAAGATTTCTACGTTTATATATCAAGGAAATATCAAGTTCTATGGAAGAAATCAGTACCAAAATAAAGGAGAAAGCATGCGACAAGAAATTACCAAGAAAAATGAAAAATGTGAGTACAGGTAGCATCCATCCGATCGGATGCAACCCGCATCCGATTCGGATGGACAAGGCAAAAGAAGCCATCCGATCGGATGGACTCAATACCGATCGGATGGGAAGTGACTGCAGTTACAAAATTTGCATTTATTGGAGGATTTACTCCTCATTATCATTGGTGGATGATCATTTCAAGCTCATAACTCCTGGAGGATGTTTTCCCTTAGAGAATAAGTATTTTAGAGGCTATAAATTAGTATCCAAGGCTAGATACAAAGTGTACCAGTCTAAATCTTAGTAAAGGCTTACACCAAGTCCGAACTACCTTATTATTATTGCCTGAAAGGTTACTAGAACAGTAGAAACATCCAGGAAACTTTGAGTTAGAGTCACAATAGTTTGGTTCGAGTGTGAAGTTGTTTATTTGTATTAGTAGTCGATTGGAGGAGCATGGTTGCTATAGTTCCACAATTCTAGTTCTTGTAATTCTCAAGCTAGGTACATCTTGTTTATTTACAATGAATTATTGTTATTTTGAGTTTAATGAAAGTTTTGTTTACTACTTGTGTTTTGATATGATTGTTATGGAGTAATTTGGCATATACTTGTGTGTATGATGTAATTAGTCATGGAGTATTCTTTTCTTTAAAAAGGTGATGCATGAAAACTTTTCTTATTTTATGAGTTTGTTGGGATAATATCTAATCTTGCTTAATTTGTTGATAAAAACATCTTTGGGGAATATTGGCCGAAAGGGTTTTCTAAATGTTTTTATTCCAAAAAGTTAGTGCACGAATTAGTATGGAATATGATGTGTGACAAGCATCATGTTTACTCTTTAAAATGGATTTGAGAAGATTTCATCACGAAATTAGGCCGAAAGGATTCGTAAGAATTCATAAGGAAAAAATTGCTTTTTAAACAACATTACGTTAATGGAATTGTTAAACTAGTTATATTAGGCCGAAAGGAAGTAACTAGATGATTGAATTCTAACACCATTGATTGTTGGTCATTCATATAAAAGTTGTGCATCATAACAAGTTTACACCAAGCTTAATAGGAATACTCCAAATGATTGATTGTGGCATTACACACAAGTATATGTTTTAGTTAATTTGGTTACTTATAAATTTTGAATTTTTACTCAATTAGGATTGACAACCCTTTTTGCATAAACAAGTTGCGTAATACATTAATCACTAAATCCCTTGGGACGATCTCGACTTACCCACCTTTACTAAAACGGATGAGTATACTTGCTCGTATGTGCTAAATAGTTAATCGGATAAGCGTGTTTATAAATTTAAAACTTGTACACACCCGTAGCACATCAAGTTTTTGGCGCCGCTGCCGGGGATTTGACTAGATTTCTTTGTATTTTTGTTTGTAATTCAGAAAATTCGAGTTGCTATTTTAATAAGTAAAAGAAGAAGAAAGAACAATTTTTGGTTTTTCAACCAACCGAATCGGATGGATAACCATCCGATCGGTTGGATGAATCGGAAATTTTTTTTTAGTTTTTTTTATGTCTTATTTTGCAGTTAATTTGTTAGTTAATGAGTAGTTAATGATAGTTAAGTTTTAGTAATGATTAGTTTTTATTGTTAGATTAATTATAAGTTAATTAGATGTATTAATTAAATTTTTATGATTAGTTTTTATTATTTTAACTAGTGATTAATTAGGTTAATTAAGTAGTCATTTAATTTATGTCAATTAAGGTAAAATTAATGTTTTTAATGTTTAAGTTTAATGTTTTTGTTTTAATTTAATTCTTAAGTTAATTAATTAATAATAATTAAAGTTTTATTTAATATTAAAGTCGTTAGGTTAATTATTAAAAGTTATTTTTAATTAAATTTTAATTAAGTTCTAAAAAAATTGTTTTAGGTTCGATCCATCCGATCGGATGCAACCTGCATCCGATTCGGATGGTGATGTGCCGGAAACCATCCTGTTTGGAAATGGCTGTTGGGATTTTTTAAACTTATTTTTCAAAATAAAACATTTCTTTTTAATTCAAAAATAATTTGTAAAATATATTTTTGAAAAACTATTTTGTCACATTAAGAATGTGAAGTTTAGAAAAATATAATCCGTTGATCATTTGTCAAGTAGTAGATTTGTTTGTCCATACCTTGAGTGATTTATGTCGAGATGGAAATCTACGACTTTGTTGAAGCATACTTGAGACGTCGAGATGTGTTGATGTAAGTATGCATTGATGATTTATGTTTACAAGTAACTTACGTATTTTACGTTATGCATTACAAGTTATATGTTTGTCATTATTAAAACCGAAGAAACCGTTTAGTTTATATATCGTAATATTTGCACTAACACAATGTACATCATGAAGATAAACATACACTGAGTTCGGGCATTTCCCAAATCATATACAAACATCACAAATAAAAATCAAAGACTACACCCGATATCTGATAGAACTAAGAAACATGTCTGATGAAACTAAACTCTGACATTATTTCAAAACAAAGCATAGTAGTTCCAATCTTGTGGAGACCATTGTCATCACTTTGAATTCACCTTAAGAAGCACCATACCATCTAGCTACATTTCCAGCTCACCTTCTCACCAAAATCACTCAACCAGCATCCACATTGATAGAGGTAAGATAGGTGACTGGCTTCACAAGGAACCCATATATCTTCCAATCAAGAGCTATACCAAGCAACTTACATTTCCGTCTTTTGAGAATGGCTTCAGTTGCTTGGGAATACATACCTTGAGGGAAGCCCAACCATTACCTCCTATGATGATGTATTGGGTGGACCAAGAAGTTCATCTTGCACACCTCTCTATTCCACCCAGTATACACCATCCACCCAAGCCATTTACCCTTCAAAAAGGGAGAACCTACTTTATGGTACATTCATGTTGATTAGACCTCCTACTTAGCCAAACATAGCATTTTAGTTCCCTCCCAAGGCTAAACCGAAACAAACTATAAGGTTATCATAGGTACATTCATACCAGATTGATCTCTAATGTACAAGGAATCTCACCTTTGTAATATCTTGCAAATAGAAAATAACAGCAGTTTTTTGTGAATTGCTGTTGTTATCCAAGAATCCAAACACCCCTTTAGGCAGCAAAAACCTTCTAGGGCTTCAAATCCAAGAGCAATTTAGATGTGTTCAATCACTGACTTATGTGAAACTTCAATTCCGGAGCCTCAACTGCAATTCCAAACACCCCTTTATGCAGCCATTAAAGAAACTGCACAAATAGGTTTTTTATGTAATCATTCTAAAGACACTTACCAATTGATTTCTTCATGACCACATTTCATTTACCAACAACTTGTTTAACAGCTTGAGTATCTTTGATAGTTAGATCCATAAGCTTAAGCCTTACTGTGTCATTAGTTCCACCCAAGACATCCTGCTAATTCCTAGTCTCATCTCTGAATATCTTGTAGTTCCTTTATCTCCATATAGCATAAATAGTAGATGCTAAACATAACCTTCTCACAATACTCCAAATACTATTACCGTTATGCTTATCAGTTAATTCTTAATAATCATACTCCATTTACTGGCACTAATTTGTAGACCCATTTTAGCTTGAAGCTCCTTCCATATTGCAACAAAAAAAGGGCTGCTGAAAAAGAGATGATCATGAGATTCAACATCATTTTTGCACAAGCTACACATATGCATGTTATAGGATCCCCACTTAGGCTATGTTTGGCACACAAGATTGTTGAGAGATTATGCTTATTTTTTTAAAAAATAAGCTATTTAAAAAATAATCTTTGTTTGGCAGACATAACTTATAAGAGATTTTAAAAAAAAATAATCTTTTATAATCTCTTAAAACCAAAGGTTATTTCATGTAGCTTATAAAAATAATCTCTTTTTATAATCTCCAGCACCAGCACCATCTCCAGTTCAAGCAACAGTTACTTTCGCCAAACATTCCCTTAGCCATTTTATCACATGTCATAAGGTTTTCTTGAATTTCCATCCAAAGAATAAAGGACTATTTGCGAATGCATTGAGAAACCAAACTAACTTGGACCACTTAACCTCATTCACTGTACTATCCAGATCCTTATACACATCTTTTATGCTAAAATTACATTCTTTCCCATCTTTGCTCTTCCATAAAATCCAATCACTCTTCTCATTGCTTATTATGAGGACCTGAATTTGCCACACACTTGGATAAGATTGTTCTCATTCATTAGGCCAAAGCCAGTTGCCATTACATAACATGTCTGCTACAACCATATCTCTATTGAACCTTGCATCATATAGATTTCTTCTAGTGATTATTTTAAACAGAGGGCCTAATTCACACCAATTATCAAACCACATAGCGGTATTCTTCCCATTACCAATCTTATGCCAAACATGCTGTGCAATTTCATTCCTTATAGCAATCAAGTTTTTCCAACCCCAACTGTCATTCAATTTAGCATTGACTTCCCAAAAACTTCTCCCTTTCAATGTAGGAGTGGTGATCCATTTCTTCCATAGAGTATCTTTCTTACAAGCAATATTCCAAATATGTTTTGCCAGCATAGCTGATGAGACGAAAAGTGTACCCATTTTAAGGGGTTATTCAAGCCCTAATTCGAGTAAATATGATCAAATATTGTCCTAAATTGTTCCTTTTGTCATTTTAGGTACTTTTGAGAAGAATTCTGGAAAACATGCATATTTGGACGTTTTTGGAGCATAAAAGTGAAGAAAACGACAAAGTCTCAAAAGAAGCTGGATTTCCTACCTGACGGCGTCAGAGTCACAAGGTGACGCCGTCAGCCAACGTTGACAAAGGAGTGAAGTCAGATTACACTAGACGTCCTATGAAGAAAACAAGATGTTTTCACCTGACGGCGTCAGGTGTTAGAGAATGTAGGCCGTCAGGTGTTAACTTNAAACATGCATATTTGGACGTTTTTGGAGCATAAAAGTGAAGAAAACGACAAAGTCTCAAAAGAAGCTGGATTTCCTACCTGACGGCGTCAGAGTCACAAGGTGACGCCGTCAGCCAACGTTGACAAAGGAGTGAAGTCAGATTACACTAGACGTCCTATGAAGAAAACAAGATGTTTTCACCTGACGGCGTCAGGTGTTAGAGAATGTAGGCCGTCAGGTGTTAACTTAAAGAGTGACGGCCCAGAGCAATTTAAAGGGTGACGGCGTCAGAAGTAAATCTAGGCCATTCGAGAACCCTAATGACGGCGAGCTGATGGCGTCAGAACCTATAACCTGACGCCGTCAGAATGTAAAATCTATATATATATTTTCCTATTTTTCATTCATGAGTGTGGAACTTTTGGTACAAGTTTGGGATAAACCCTAAAGACGATTTTAGCTGTAATTTCAAGGGTTTTTCACCCTTGAAACCTTCATATTCAATTAAAGATAATTCCTCACTTAAATTAATCAATATGTCTATGTGTTGGTTAATTATATCTTATACTTGTCTTTCAATTAACATGCTGGGCTAGATTTTTCTTGTGTTTGCTTAGATCTAATGAAACCTAACTATTAATTATTGGTTGATTGGTGTGTTATTACTTTGTTGGGATGAATGTTTCATCAATGTTAGGCTTAAGAAAATTGGCAATACTCCTATATGGTAACATGCTTGAACGTCTTAAGAAACATGTAACTAAGGCATACTAGGTTATTAAGGTAGTATTTAACGCATGAGCCACTGTTTACAATCCCTATGATTATGTGTACACATGGTTGTAGGAGGAGATAAGAGCTCATAGAATTGGGGAGATATGTATGCCACCCCATGAATTGTTAAGGAATACACCCGTCATCCACACAAGTAATACATACACTAATTAACCGGTAAAAGATAGTTAGGGAGTAAGGAAATCTAAGTAAACACATTTGTCTCCATATAAGTTTTCACAACCATAATAGTTTAGTTATTTTATTTTTCTTGCAATTGTAGTTTTTGGGTTAGTTGACTAGCAACTAATTCCGCCCACTCCTCCAATACCCGAGATTTTACTTGCTTTCATAAAAAATATAAAAATACAAAAATAATCTTCCTTCACCTTTAGACCTATTAGAGTAGTTTTTCTATCCTAACGAACACTATTCCCTGTGAGAGAACGATCAATCCCCCGTACTTACCACTATCCTATACTACATCGGTCAGGTACACTGCCTGGTGGGGTTGTAAGCCTCTTGAGATCCCTCGAGAGGTAAAACCTGTTGTAAGGTCACAAAACCACGCATCAAGTTTTTGGCGCCGCTGCCGGGGAATAGTTATTGTTTAGGTAGAATTTTTATTTCTTTAGGTCTACTCACTAGATTCCTTTCTAGTGAGATTTTTATTTTCTTTTTCTAGGATTTTCTTTAGTCTATCTTTTTCTTCGTGTTTTTGTTCGTAATCTTTACCATCCGCCATCATGGAAGGTGGTAACATCCTTGATCCCAACAACCTAATTCAACCAAACCACCCACCACAACCAAACCAACCTCCTAGACCCCGCACCTTAGGAGAGTATTCCCGACCTAGCCACCTTGGCTATCGAAACACCATTGAGCTCACTCAAGGAGCCAATGTCACTCCCTTGCGATCCGACACCATCCGGTTGGTGCAAAGCGGATGCGCATTCCATGGACTTCGTTCCGAAGATCCAAACCAACATCTCAAGGATTTCCTCAAAATCGTAGATTCCATAGACCTTGATGTTGCAACTCGAGAGACGACCCGATTGCGTCTCTTCCAATTCTCTCTACGGGACCAAGCTAGTCAATGGCTTGAGCGACTTCCCGCAGGATCCATCACCTCTTGGGACGATCTCACAACTCGTTTCCTTGCTCAATTTTTCCCACCGGGGAGAACTACCAAGCTAAGGAATGATATCTTGGCGTTCCAACAACGCCAAGGCGAAACCCTCTACGAGGCATGGACTCGATTCAAGGACTTACTCCAAAAAGTCCCTCATCATGGCATAGACCTTTGGCTCCAAGTCCAAATCTTCTATGACCACATCAATCTCCACACGAGGCAAACCATTGACCAAGCGGCCGGTGGCAAGCTACGTGATCTAAGTGCGGAACAATCATGGGATCTCCTAGAAGATCTTGCTCTATATGACAACGAAAGTTGGAATGATCCCCGTGATTTGAATAAAACGGTCAAGGCAATATCTTTGCCTTCGAATAATTCAAGCACTTCCGACCGTAGGATCATAGAACTTGAAGACCAAGTCAAGTTTCTCATGAAATCCTACGAAGCTCCTAAACCTTCAAGCCAAGTGAACAAAATCACTTCTTCGTGCGAATTATGTAGTGGTCCCCACGACACTCGTGATTGCATGGAACTCCCCGAACAAGCTTTTGCGGACTACGCATCCTCGCGTACCGACGGAGCGGGAGACAAGTGGTACACTTTCAAACCCGAGCCAAACCCTTACGGAGATTCATACAACCCCTCATGGAAAAATCACCCCAACCTTAGGTGGAAGTCAAACCAAAACGCGCCCCAAAACAATTCTTCCAACCCACCTAATCGGTTTCAACCCAACGGTCCTTCCTCAAACCGTACCTTCAACAACAATCCTTCCAACAACTATGGTAGTACCAATAACTTTGAAGGATTGATGTCGAAATTTATGGCATCTCAAGAAGCTCGTATATCCAAGTTTGAATCCGAGTTCAAACAAAGGCAAAGCGAGATGACCGATAAAATCGATTCCTTGTTGAAGATTTTCAATGACCGAGAGATGGGCGCCCTCCCGAGCGACACGGTCAAGAACCCGAAACTAAACGTTAACTCCATTTCTTCGGTTTCGTCCCCTAGTTCTTGCCCACAATACTATTCGGTCAACACCGTGAGCACGTGTTTCAAACAAACCCACATCCCTCAAAAAGACCATGAGAATAAGGTATCCAACACCAAATCGGTCAACAACATAGTTGAAACACCTCCCACTCAAGACCTTGACGAAGAATTCAAGGAACTCCACCTTGAACGTCCGGTTATTGATGTGTTAGAACGAGCCCCCTACTATAACGCCCTCTTAGAAAAATATGAGAAGAAGCTCAAATTAGGTGAAAAAGGGACAGCTTTCGTTCGAAACAAACTACCTAAGAAGTTAGAAGATTCGGACTTATTTGTCCTACCGTGCAAGATCGGTAATTCGGAAGCTTATGACACATTAGCCGATCTTGGATCTAGCCTCAACTTACTTCCATTACCTCTCTACACCACCCTCAAACTAGGAAAGCTAGAAGAAACCGAGGTAATAATAGGTTTAGCGGATGGAAGTGTAGCCTACCCGGTTGGAGTAGTAAGGGACGTGGTAGTTCACATAGGGAAGTTAACAATTCTAGCCGATTTCCACGTCCTCGATATGGTAAGCGACCCTACGTGTCCCTTGTTGATAGGAAGAGGATTTTTAGCCACCGCTAGTGCTATGATTGATTGAAAGGGATCCAAGATAGCGGTACGAGAAGGGGAAACTTGGTCGGTTTATGATATTGAGGAATCAACTGATAGAAAGACCTCTAGATATGGACCATGGTTAGAAGGAGACTTTATAGGACCCCAACGCCCATTCTACCTAGAAGAGGAATTTGTAAACCGAACACAAACGGTAGAACAACTTTTGGCTAGGGACACCGAACTAGATCCCTTTGAAGACCCCCTAGTTATTAGAAAAATGACCGACTTCCTAGGAGTTTTGCCGATCAACCTAGCCATGAATAAATGGAAAAGCGAGGGCGATAAACATAAATGGAATTGGGATAGGCCACCTAAGGAAGGGGATGGATCGTGGCACATAAAGATAACTCTATATGATCCGGATGGAGAGAAGTTTGAGAGGTCATATTTCACCAAACGCACCGATAGGACACTTCCAACCAAAATCAGCCCTAAGGATGTCCTCGACGTGGAACTCACCTATGTCGGATAGGGTGACTTTGAGTCTAGCTACAAGACTCGTTAATAAAGAAAAGCGCTTCTTAGGAGGCAACCCAAGCTTTGTGTGTTTTATTTGTTTGTTTATTTGATTTTATTTGCTTCCGTATGTATGATATTTCTTGTTATTGATTCATGATTCATACTAACTTGTGAAAATGCTTTATTTTGTTTTTAACTTCGTCTTAACTACATATAAAGGTATTTTGCAAAAGCTAAGTGTAAGGGAAATCTAAATCGGTTTATAAGAACGAACGAACATGAATCATAACAATGTAAATTAACATACATATTAGTATTTGTTTGAGTCAAATGCTTGTATCGAGTCATAATGAATTTTTGCAGGGATTCTAGGAAGTAAGGTATACTTTTTCCAGAATTTTTCCGGAAACTTAACATGAGAATTCTGTCAGGTCATTTCTGACGGCGTCAGGTGTTACAACCTGACGGCGTCAGGCAATAGTTTTCTACAATTTTTGAAAGTTTTGTTTTTCTTCCGGAAATAAAAAGTTTTTGTTAATTCTCTAACTTATAATCTCCAGGAATTCTGCAAAAATATTCATTCCACAAGCATTATATCCTATTATAGATTATACCGCCGATTTTATGCGAGGTTGGCCTTTATCTTTTTTTCAGGTTAACAGGTTATTTTGGACAAGAAGATGATTTATATTTTGGAAGGGAAGCTTTGAGCGTTCATCTTTCTTGGAAGAAGATCTAACCATGTTACCTCACTATCCACATCAAACGAATCAGGGGAGTATTTGATTTCATTCTTTCATTTTATTTACTTTTACATCTTTTATTTAAACATTGGGGACAATGTTCAGTTTAAGTGTAAGGGGGGTAAATGAAGGCCCCTTAGAGAATACAATTGTGCTTGATTTTTGTTTGTTTGATAGTAAATTTGTAATAAAACTGAGAGAAATATTTGTTAGGGTAATTTTAGCGCCAATTTAAAAATTTTTACAACATTTAGAAGTGAGACCTTGGTCTTAATAAGCGTCTCATGGATAGGAAATTATATGACTAGCACAAAACCGTACCACTAAAAAAAATTTCCACCCCAAATCTGTGAGGTTCACCTCTAGAATTGGTAGGAAAAGCATCCATCTTTGATGCTATGATGTGTTTACCGGTAGCGCTTAGATTCTAGAACTTGCGTTAGGACCATCTCAAATCCAAAAGTGAGACTACATTCTTGTAGTTAGATCTACTACATGATAAGAGGCATTAGGATTAACCCTTTGTTTTTACACCCGTGTTTCTGTTATAATTACATTGGCTACATTAGTCAAGTAATTCTCCCACACCCTTTGCGTTGTACCCATTTTTGGTACACGATACCCCTAGTACACCCCTCCGAGCCTATCTTTTCGTTTCGATCTTTGAGCATCTTACTCAAAGTGAGAATTTGTTACACCCCACTTAAATGTACACCCAAATCGCCTTAGCCTACCTTTTATGCACTCACCTTTAGTGCATTATTGTGACAACATTTGTTAAACCCTTTGTTAATTATCTAATCAATTACATGGTTGCTAAGTCGAGTCACATTCTTGTACATATTGTTTTGGGACGATTGGGACTCATGAGTAAAGTACTATTGTAATGGAGTAATGGGGAGGAACAACATTATTACCCCCATATGTGCTAAATATTTTAAAAGTACTCCAAGTTTTTCAATTATCTTAATTCGAGTCGTTAGAATAGTAATTGTAAAGTTATGAAAAAATTCAAGTGTAAGGGGAGAACCGAGGCCCCTATGATGTATTATATTGGATGGTAGGGTAAGAATGTAAAAAAAAACGGACTACCATCCCGTTTCTTTTATGTTTCTTTTAAGTTCTTGTTATTTTGTTTTTAGTTTAAGATCGAGTCGATTCTTGGCTTAGCAATATTGTATAGTGCGTGTATTTGATCATGATAGTTAACTCGCCACCATTAAAATACCCTTATTCCAACCAAACCGTGTTTATCATATCCCTACACCTTACATTATAACCCGTTTGAAAGCCCTCTTTGATAGTTTATCTTAGGTGCTTACGCCTAGTGGAGGAGTAATTGATCCTCTCCCAAGCCTATGGTAATATATTTGCTATGACAGTTAGTGAGAGAGATTTTCCGTTTTCATTTATGAGATATAATTCTATGACACTAGAGAGATGAGAGTATCCAAACACTATTTGTGAGGTGCTAGTGTATGATTTCCGCGCTTATTATGATTAGGGTCGAATGACTACTTATTGTAATTACTTTTATATTTGTGTTAAATGACCCCTAACTCATATTTTGATTGGAATAAAAGCTTATTTGCTTGAGGACAAGCAAATCTCAAGTGTAAGGGTATTTGATGAGACGAAAAGTGTACCCGTTTTAAGGGGTCATTTAAGCCCTAATTCGAGTAAATATGATCAAATATTACCCTAAATCGTTCCTTTTGTCATTTTAGATACTTTTGAGAAGAATTCTAGAAAACATGCATATTTGGACGTTTTGGAGCATAAAAGTGAAGAAAACGACAAAGTCTCAAAAGAAGCTGGATTTCCTACCTTACGGCGTCAGAGTCACAAGGTGACGCCGTCAGCCAACGTTGACAAAGAAGTGAAGTCAGATTACACTAGACGTCCTATGAAGAAAACAAGATGTTTTCACCTGGCGGCGTCAGGTGTTAGAGAATGTAGGCCGTCAGGTGTTAACTTAAAGAGTGACGGACCAGAGCAATTTAAAGGGTGACGGCGCCAGAAGTAAATCTAGGCCATCCGAGAAACCTAATGACGGTGAGCTGACGGCGTCAGAACCTATAACCTGACGCCGTCAGAATGTAAAATCTATATATATATTTTCCTATTTTTCATTCATGAGTGTGAAACTTTTGGTACAAGTTTGGGATAAACCCTAAAGACGATTTTAGCTGTAATTTCAAGGGTTTTTAACCCTTGAAACCTTCATGTTCAATTAAAGATAAGTCCTCACTTAAATTAATCAATATGTCTATGTGTTGGTTAATTATATCTTATGCTTGTCTTTCAATTAACATGCTAGGCTAGATTTTTCTTGTGTTTCCTTAGATCTAATGAAACCTAACTATTAGTTATTGGTTGATTGGTGTGTTATTACTTTGTTGGGATGAATGTTTCATCAATGTTAGGCTTAAGAAAATTGGCAATACTCCTATATGGTAACATGCTTGAACGTCTTAAGAAACATGTAACTAAGGCATACTAGGTTATTAAGGTAGTATTTAACGCATGAGCCACTGTTTACAATCCCTATGATTATGTGTACGCATAGTTGTAGGAGGAGATAAGAGCTCATAGAATTGGGGAGATATGTATGCCACCCCATGAATTGTTAAGGAATACACCCGTCATCCACGCAAGTAATACATACACCAATTAACCGGTAAAAGATAGTTAGGGAGTAAGGAAGTCTAAGTAAACACATTTGTCTTCATATAAGTTTTCACAACCACAATAGTTTAGTTATTTTATTTTTCTTGCAATTGTAGTTTTTGGGTTAGTTGGCTAGCAACTAATTCCGCCCACTCCTCCAATACCCGAGATTTTACTTGCTTTCATAAAAAATATAAAAATACAAAAATAATCTTCCTTCACCTTTAGACCTATTAGAGTAGTTTTTTATCCTAACGAACACTATTCCCTGTGAGAGAACGATCAATCCCCCGTACTTACCACTACACTATACTACACCGACCAGGTACACTGCCTGGTGGGATTGCAAGCTTCTCAAGATCCCTTGAGAGGTAAAACCTGTTGCGTGGTCGCAATCCCACGTCATCAATAGCCTTGTTCCTTGTTTCTAAATTCTTTAACCCCAAACCACCTTTAGACTTAGGCTTACATATTTTTGACCATGCAATTTTAGCCTTGCCTCTAGAAATCTCCCCATTGCACCACAAAAAACCTTTAAGAAGGCTGTTGATTTCATCAATAATAGCTTTGGGCAATAAGAATACAGTACACCAGTAAACTTGAATGGATTCCAGTATAGAAGCTATAAGCTGTAATCTACTAGCATATGAAATGGATTTATTTTTCCAATTACTTACTCTACTTTTGACTTTATCCACCATGCTTTTACAATTTTTGATACTCAATCTTTTAGTGATTAATGGCACACCAAAACACTTCACAGGCAACCTCCCTTTTTCAAATGGCATAACAGAAATGATGGCAACTTGCTCTTCATCATTAATGTTCCAAAAAAACACAGTGGTCTTACTAAAGTTTGGAAGCAAACCAGAACAAGCACCAAACTCATCAATAGACCTCCTAATTACTTGAACTGGGTCCACATCACCATAGCACAAAACAAGAAGGTCATCAGCAAAGCAAACATGTGTAACCTTCATGCTTTCGCAACCAAAATGATATTTAAAATTAGGATTCCTACTCACATTCCTTTCCAACATCAAAGTGAAACACTCCATAACCAATGTAAACAGATATGGAGACATAGGGTCTCCTTGTCTCAGGCCCCTACCACCTTTAAAATAACCACAATTTTCACAATTTAAATTGATAGTAAAACTAGTAGTCTTCACACAATTCATAATCCACTGAATCATTCTAGTATGAAACCCAAACTGACCCAAAATGAACTCAAGAAAACTCCAATTGACAATACCATAAGCCTTCTGGACATCAATCTTGAAAGCTACTCTTTTTGGACCTCCATTTCTAATATAGCCTTTCAAAAGCTCTTGAGTCAATAAGATGTTATCTTGGGTCTGCCTGCCAGGCTGCCAGCAATGAAGGCACTTTGATTGATATTCACTAATTTCCCCAACACCCTTTTAAGTCTGCTGGTAATCACCTTGCTTATGCACTTATAGGCTACATTGCAAAGAATTAAAATTCAAGATTGTGTAAATTGTTTTTTGTTCAAGTTTCAATTTAACACTCAGGTTTGTTGTCTCATGTAATGCAAAGACTCTTTGGCTTACAAGGTTTTATTTAAAAAGTAAATAAATAAAATTTTGATGTCTTATCGGGTTGACCCGATTACCTAATAAGAAAAATAATCCAACCCTAACCCGTCAAAATAACATATCAGGTTATCAGGTTTGGGTCAAGCAAACCTGTCTTCTTTTAACAACCCGATTAACCCGACCCTATAAGGCATTATTGGGTTCGGGTCGAATCACCCGACCTTACTAACACACCCCTAAGTGCGACCCTTTTGATTTTGCGCTATGAAAATCGTCATCCCTACTATTATTGGTATGTAAGTGATTAAAATATATAATATAAAATTCATAAAGTGACAAGTATGCTCTAATCAGTATATTTTACACGTATAAAACACTTTGCGTCTATGAGCTAGTACGTGGCCACGTGCACACAATTCTAGGAAGATCCAAAATGGTCGTATTTGTATGTCAAACCCATGAATGGTCCAAATAGTCGTATTTGTATGTCACACCCAATCATTGTCGGCCACGTAACAATATTGATTACTTGTCAAGTTGTCATATAAGAGTACTCTTTAAATTGGAAGTTTAACATCACTAATGACATCATCACTTTCCACTTGTAACTCTATCTTCTTCTCTTTACATCTCCATTTTATACGATTTTGACACCAAAAAGAATTGAGTGTAACGTTTCCATTTAAACGACTATTAATTGATTGATTGTTTTGTTTTATTGTCGTCATATTCTTTGTCGATTTTTGTTGTAAAACTTAATCATTGCTATATGAGAAATGACTTCGTAAAAACTGTAGTGATATATTGTTGTATAGACGTTTTGTTATTTATCACAACACACCTCTATGATTATAATTGTTTCCAAGTATTAAATAATTTGTTTTTGCACAAGTTTCATGCAATAATAACATGATACGTCATTTGCGATAATGATATTTCTAATAATTTTATTTTGTTTCATTCTCTTTAGGATGTGATCTTATTTTCAGTTTATTTTACAACACGTAGCTATTTTTAGCATATACCTAACTAATCACCTGAAAAAATTACTTATAAAATCATAGTGTTTTTCTACCTAAAAAAAGTTAACAATTAATCACGTATCACATATGAAAACTAATAAGCTCAACAATAACTTCAAAAATATCTGCTGGTACTAACTTATTCATATATATTTAAATCAACACTTTTACTCTTATTCGCCGAATAAACTATTTAGTTGGATTAAGATAGAATTAAATTAATACTAAAATCTTATCAAGCAAGTCTTGAAAATTCTAGATATAAATTAGATTAGTAAAAGTTTCTAAACTTTATAGTTTTATCAAAGTAGAAAGTTTCTATAAAGATTGATCCTAAAGAAGTAAAGATCGGAGAAGAATGTAGGTAAAGAGAAGTCAAAAGTCAAAGAGGAGAAAAGTAGGAATTAGAAGAGTGTAAGAAACCCTAAAAATAATAAGGTGAAGAAAAGAGCATAAAATAAGAATAAACAAATAAAAAGGTAGATACGTGTTAATATATGGTGACTCTATTGGATTATAAACAGCCTCCTTTTTGACGAAATATCTACCTAACTTCTACTTACCACGTGTTTGCCTTGCAACCCACACTCTCTATTTGCCCACGTGGTCCTAAGTAATGTTTATCTATGACTGGTTTATTAGGTTAAAATACTTGTCCAGCAGTAAAAAACTAGATGACTTTATGACTTATACGAGTGGTTAAAATTTGGGTTCAATGGAAATAAAGTTGTGAGGTATGAGCTAAGGTAGAGTAGACATGGAGATGTATATACAATCAAAACCAATTTCGTTAGAATAAATATCTCGAAGACAAAGAAAATTGTTCCTATGCCAAGGTAAGTTACCAAATTGAATGATTTCTTTGTATGTGAATCAGTTTGGTTTGTATACAATATTAATTCAACTACCTGAAAAGATATAAACTGCGCCAAGCGCTACAATGCTTGGTGAAATTGGATGTAATTTCGATACATTTATAGTATGCGGTGAGCTCAATTATGCTCAATTATAATAGTAGTGTCTCACACTGTAATTCCATAAGCAAGCTAGATAACTAGGTTCGGAAACTGTCTACTCACAGATAGGGATGGCAAAAGCACCCGAAACCGACGGGGAAAACCGAAACCCGAACCGGTTGGGTCGGGTTCGGGGGCGGGTTGGCGGGTTTGGATGCGGGTTTGGGTATTGATATAATTTTTTAGCCGGGTACGGGTTCGGGTACGGGTTCTAGTAATACCCGTCCGATTACCCGTACCCGTATCCGTATCCGTTTACCCGAATCTATACCCGATTTATTGTTATTATAATTAACTAGAATATATATACATTATATATAATTTCTTCCATTATATTTTTTTATATACATATCTTTATTACATAGCATATTTTATTATGTACATGAATTATTTAAAAACGTTAAATCGTTTGATACGATATTCATTTTCTTTAACTTTAAAAAAAATGAATATTTTAGGGTGTTTTCTTTTATTTTTTCGGTAGATTTTAGTGTGACTTAATATTAGTACCGTCATTTTGTCTATATAATATTCAAATGGGGATAACCGAAACCCGCGGGGAAACCCGAAAAACCGATGGATAATGTTAATCGGGTACCCGGCGGGTAATGGGGCGGATACGGGTTTGGATATTATAAACGGGTCCGGGTACGGGTACACTAAAACCCGCCCCGAACCCGACCCGTTGCCATCCCTACTCACAGATTAACTTAATTTCTTCAATCTGCAGCTTTAGGAATGTTTGTTACTTGCATAAAAGACTACTCGTTGTGTTTGTAATAGCGAGATAAGTTGGCTCGAAAAAAAAAATAAAAATAAAAATAATAATAATAATAATAATAATAATAATAATAATAATAATAATAATAATAATAATAATAACGGGCAAAAATATAACCTTTACTATTTACTATTGGCTATGCACAATGATGTCGATCATGTTTGGTCGACCGATCGGTCGAGGATGGCCGTTCCATTGTGGACACTTGGTCGAGGTCGGTCTGCAGACAAAAAAACCACAACTCGGTCGTTTATTCAACCGAGTGTTTACTTAAAAAAGTAAAAAAATTAAGAATTAATAAGATCGCTGTTGTGAATACTTGATCGTCTGAAAATCGTCGAAAAAAAACTGCTGTGGCAGGCAAAATATAGGTCGTCTTGAATCACCGTCGTGCATAATGCAAGCTCACGAGTGTCTCACTCTTCAAGCTACACCCATACACGAAATATAAAAACAAAATATTTGTCGTTATATGTTGTCTCTCGAGTCGACTTAGTATTCTAGAATACATTACGTGTACGGCCACGATCTTATCTATTCCCATGACTCACTACATCTCTTTTGTCCTCATATGGTCCTTAAGGTTCATGCACTTAAATCTCTTTTTTTACCTTTTAGATAAGGTCGGCTTATTATTGATACCAAAAAGTATAACCACGTGTCAAATTCTTAACCATCTTTTACCCCACCATTAAAACAGTAAGAAAAGGACGACCGTACTTATCTCTCTTAAACAAATCATTATAAATACCCATCGAAGTTCACATTTCTTAAAAGAAAAAAAAAGAAATTCATTACTTCTTTCAAATAAAAACTTCTCTCATATCATAACTTTCTAAAAATAGATTTTCAAAAATGGGTTTGCCAGTAACGGATCCTATGACCCAACTAAGTTTACCACCGGGTTTTCGGTTTTACCCGACTGATGAAGAGCTTTTGGTGCAATATCTATGCAGAAAAGTGGCTGGACATGATTTTAGTCTTCAGATTATTGCTGATATTGATTTATATAAATTTGATCCATGGGTGCTACCAAGTAAGTATATTTNGGATATTATAAACGGGTCCGGGTACGGGTACACTAAAACCCGCCCCGAACCCGACCCGTTGCCATCCCTACTCACAGATTAACTTAATTTCTTCAATCTGCAGCTTTAGGAATGTTTGTTACTTGCATAAAAGACTACTCGTTGTGTTTGTAATAGCGAGATAAGTTGGCTCGAAAAAAAAAATAAAAATAAAAATAATAATAATAATAATAATAATAATAATAATAATAATAATAATAATAATAATAATAATAACGGGCAAAAATATAACCTTTACTATTTACTATTGGCTATGCACAATGATGTCGATCATGTTTGGTCGACCGATCGGTCGAGGATGGCCGTTCCATTGTGGACACTTGGTCGAGGTCGGTCTGCAGACAAAAAAACCACAACTCGGTCGTTTATTCAACCGAGTGTTTACTTAAAAAAGTAAAAAAATTAAGAATTAATAAGATCGCTGTTGTGAATACTTGATCGTCTGAAAATCGTCGAAAAAAAACTGCTGTGGCAGGCAAAATATAGGTCGTCTTGAATCACCGTCGTGCATAATGCAAGCTCACGAGTGTCTCACTCTTCAAGCTACACCCATACACGAAATATAAAAACAAAATATTTGTCGTTATATGTTGTCTCTCGAGTCGACTTAGTATTCTAGAATACATTACGTGTACGGCCACGATCTTATCTATTCCCATGACTCACTACATCTCTTTTGTCCTCATATGGTCCTTAAGGTTCATGCACTTAAATCTCTTTTTTTACCTTTTAGATAAGGTCGGCTTATTATTGATACCAAAAAGTATAACCACGTGTCAAATTCTTAACCATCTTTTACCCCACCATTAAAACAGTAAGAAAAGGACGACCGTACTTATCTCTCTTAAACAAATCATTATAAATACCCATCGAAGTTCACATTTCTTAAAAGAAAAAAAAAGAAATTCATTACTTCTTTCAAATAAAAACTTCTCTCATATCATAACTTTCTAAAAATAGATTTTCAAAAATGGGTTTGCCAGTAACGGATCCTATGACCCAACTAAGTTTACCACCGGGTTTTCGGTTTTACCCGACTGATGAAGAGCTTTTGGTGCAATATCTATGCAGAAAAGTGGCTGGACATGATTTTAGTCTTCAGATTATTGCTGATATTGATTTATATAAATTTGATCCATGGGTGCTACCAAGTAAGTATATTTATTTTACGGGTTTTGCTAACAACAGCCTTAAGTATATATATTTTTATATTTTGTTTAAGCTAAAATCCTTCAAGGGTTTTTGTGGGTTTTTTGTGTAGTCACTAATGGTGCAATCTTTTTTTTTATATTTGATTCTAGGTAAGGCTATGTTTGGTGAGAAAGAATGGTACTTTTTTAGTCCAAGAGATAGAAAGTATCCAAATGGGTCACGACCCAATAGAGTAGCCGGGTCGGGTTATTGGAAGGCTACAGGAACTGATAAGGTGATTTTTACCAATGGAAGAAGAGTGGGGATCAAGAAAGCTTTGGTGTTCTATGTTGGTAAAGCACCTAAAGGGAACAAAACCAATTGGATCATGCATGAGTATAGGTTATCTGACCCAATAAGAAAAAGTGGTAGCTCAAAGGTTTGTTACCAATTTACTTATATTTATTTATGTTGTTATCTTTTATTCCTAAGTAATCATTTTTGTATGTAAAATCACATGTTTGAAATGCTAGCTTTACAAGTTTAGTGAATGTATGATATAGTCCTTCAATATTTATATATTGTTTTTTACAATTCTGAAGTCTTATTTCGTTTTTGATTTGAGGGCTAATACCATAATAAAGCATCATGCTTGTCAAAAAAAACTGTTTTGAGTAGCGAACTTTTTTTTTTCCTCGTTGGTGTACTGAACTTGCATTTTATTGCCAAAAATACGTACTTTTGTACTTTTTCTCACCTTTTTATGACATTTTTGCCCCCGACTTTTTAATAACTTGAGGGGCAAAAACGTCCAAAGTACGTAGTTTTGGCAATAAAATGCAAGTTCAGTACACCAATGAGGAAAAAAAAAAGTTCGCTACTCAAAACAGCTTTTTTTGACAAGTATGATGCTTTATTATGGTATTAAGCCTTGATTTGATATAGTTGGATGATTGGGTGCTTTGTCGAATCTACAAGAAAAACTCGAGTGCACAAAAGCAAATTTCGGATGCTCAGACAACCGAACAAAGCCACAACTCATCATCATCATGTTCGTCTCAATTTGATGATGTTCTCGAATCATTACCCGAAATTCAAGACCGCTACTTTAACTTACCAAGGGTCAATTCCATAAAAACCTTGATAAATGAAGACCAAAAAGTAAATATCCAAAAATATGACTCGGGTAACTATGATTGGGCTAGCATAGCTGCATTCGGGCAAGGATTGCCCGAACCTGTACCCGGAAGTCAAGCTCCGAGTACAACTACAACTCCAATGAATGTTGTTACATCAATGACACCTATTTACACAACGGACACAAAGTTTGGAAGATCATTAGAAGATGAAGTGCAAAGTGGAATTAGAAGCCAACGTGTTGATCATCCGGGTTACTTTCAATCGAATTTAAACCTGTTTACACATAACCAGAACATCACGAATGACCCTTTTGGTATTCGCTACCCGACCCAACAAGGTGGAATGGGCTTTAGGCAGTGAAATATAAGTATAGGGGGCGGCGTGTAAATACTTGATTCTATAGGGTGTTGGATGTAGATCCATGAGGTTAAGGTGGGACCCAATTTTGATGACAATTGAATTGGAGAAAAAGGAAAATTAGAAGTTGGGAAATTTAGTAATGGCATATTCAAAGTAGATATTCTCTCTTGTCTTGTAGTCTTGTTACAATGTAATCTCAATTACGAGAATAGAATAGCTTTTCAATTTGTGTTTGCATCTTTGACTAAATTTTGCCAAACTTTAACTATATTTATGTTAATTTGGCTATGTCAATCTTATATATACATAACATTTTCTCAGACTAATGCTAATGGGAGTCTCTTGGCAACCACAACCTCAAAAATGCAACGCGTTGCCCTACTAGCCAAGGCAAATGTGACGCGTCGCTTGGCAAACTTTTCAAAGTTATGGTTGCCTGCACAACCGAAACTTTCAATTCTTTTGTGTGTGTACTTTTTTGTTTATTTATTTTTTGTGGGGTATGTTTTTGGTTGTGGTTGGGGTCGCCTTATTAGCAAATTATGGTTGGGGTGGAGTTGTGGAGAGAGAAAGCTGAGGTGGTGCTGACGTGACGGGGTTGCTTGGATGATAAAATGGTCACCACTAGCATTAGTCTCATGGATTGTAACATCATTACATTTGAGATCACGAGTTCAAGTTTAAACTTTTTGATTGTTTGAACTCGATCAAAGTCTATGTAAGACATTTTCTATGTAAGATATTTCTTACAAATTTTAGGATTTCAAAATGCTTCTCTTATTGAATTTGATCAAAATTTTAGCTCTAGCGCAAAGTGGGGTCTAAAGATATATTCTAAACTCAAAACTAACAAATTATGTAACACATTAATCATGAAAGTAATTATTAATACATGAAACTATAAGTAGATGCCCACATAAGTGACCTGAGAAGCGGAAAAAAGCCCTCGCCTTAATATTGAAACAAGAGAAAAGAAAAAAGAAGATTTTTTGACGATAAGAATGAGAAGCTTTTTAGACTTTTCGCTAATCTAATTCGATATAAGACAAAGGATATTGTCATTTTTATTCGTGGGTTCATAAGGTGGAATAATTGGGGCTTGGTTTTAAGATTTGCATTGACTAGTCGTAAGAACGTAGGATAAAACCACACGTGATGTACAGCTAGACGCTACATACGACAGCCGTCATTTCCTTATTGCCCACGTTTCCTTTATCTTTTGCGGCGCCAGCTAATCATCATACTCACAAAACTAGTTTGAGTATACACCCTTTTACTTTTCAAACACTTGTAACAAGTCACAAGTGCAAACCTCAAAATATCTCTATGGAATATATTAGTAGTAAGTTACCTTAAAGCGACTTTATTTATTTATTCAACTCACTAACATTAGTACACATTGGCACGTTGGTGATGACAAAAAGAAAATTCAACCAACCGATGAACCAAACCGACATGATATTTCATCCATGTTTTGGCGATGTTGCAACTTGTAACACATTATTCATCTCAGCAAAATGTTAGAAAAATTTGTTATTTCAAATATAATTATCTCTAAACTTTGGACACTATATAATATGAAGAATGTTAAATCCTCCTACTAAAACCCTCTACTTATCCTTCTACTCACAGAATTCTGACAAATGTTACAACTGACGGTTTGGATGCGGAGAGAGAATGAGTGAAAGAAATATATATAATATTGTTGTGTGTGTAAGAGGCTATTGTAGGAGACTTTAACAATGCTCATACAATATATGTATATGTTATATATATTAGTATTAGTTTATGGATTTGCGTTCTCTTAATTTAAAGAGAGTTTCGCAATGAACTTTAGAGTGCTCAAAATAAAATTTGTATGAATAAGATATCGTGTCTCAAAGTGAGCTATGTGGAACATAAAATCTGGAAAATGAAAGTAGTGCGGAAATTAAAGAAGTTCGAGGTTATTTCCTTTTATATAGAATTATCTATATTTTCTGTATCAGTTTATTTTAGAAACTGATTGAGACTTATTTAACAAGTCAAATACACATTCATTTTCTATGTTCATAAAGATTTCATATCAAGTTAAATATAATAGATTTGCATATCTTGTTCATATTTGACTGCGATCTTTTTTTGTAAAAAAGATTATCAGTTTTTTGTTTCAATCTTTCCTTGATGGAAAAAATAGGTTTTTGTATAAATAATGGATCTCCTCCATTAGTTTTGATGATCGAACAACCTAAAAATGCACCATTATGTTGCCTCCATGAAGACGAAATTCTCTCTAACATAATTGATAAATACGCCAACGCAACGTTTCCGTGATCTTTCTGGCATGTTAGTCAAGTCTGGTAGTACATAATGCTTATGGCTGTTGTACCATTCGACACAGACAGTGAATCTGTTTTAAAGGAATCGTGTCAAACACCAGCCTTAGATTTTGATTGAGTAAACAAGATCCTCAGTTTTACTAGTAAGTTTTTTGTTTAAATATTGCAATCGAGTATGTCTTTAGATCTCCTACACCTTCTGTTTTTTAATTGTTTACAGTTTACTGTTTATTTAATTTGTATATATTGGTTTATATTAATAAAATGTATATGTTTCCCTACAATCTTAAAACAGATTCTAGGTAACAGAATTGAAACTGTTTTATTAAAGCCATATTTTAAACAAATTCTTTACTAACTATATACATCGAAACCTCGATAGTGTTTTTATGGAAAAATATATCTAATTAAAACAGAAGTTTAAATCAGATTCTTTACAAATGATCTGAATTGACACCCAGATGAGTTTTATTGAAATCATAAATTGTTTATAATTTAGACTTGATAAAAATTGTTAACCAGAAACCATGTGGAGTTTCTTTTAAAAGGATCTATTAATGTACATTTTATAATACTTAGATTTATACAAAGTGTTCTTTGAAATCAAGAAGAGTTCTATTGAAACTAGATATGATAAATATGAATGTTTATATTAGATTTACTATGGCAGATTCATTAGTTTATTGAAACTGTTCGTTTGATTTGTTTAGTTTATTGTTAATAATCCTATTTGTCGCGCGAACAACTTCGTTCTATCTACAGGACTTGACCTACAGTGCAAAACAGTGTCAAACGGGGGCGTGAATGCGAGATGCCAGCGGAAAAGAAAAGGATAGAAGCTGGAGACATTTATTGCAGCTACAGTTCCGATTGTGTCGGTGCTATCTACATGGTGGTGCCGGTTTCTACCTATATGGCTTTATATGTGTGTGTTTCTAGATAGATCTTACTCTTTCGCATTTCCGATCTATCTAGAAACCCTAGCTACAGTCATCGGTTATGCCGTTTCCTTTGCCGGTAACTGTCCGGCTTACACAGATCTAACTCATTTTTTATAGATCTGAATGCGGTTTACATGGATCTAAGTAATTTTGTGTGAGTTTCACTTTGTACGATCATTTTTTAACAATGCATTGGTTGTTTGATGTTTATAACTGTTGATGTTAAGGTAACTTTTAAAAGACGTGTTTACCTGATGCGAGGATTGCGGCCACGCAAAAGGTTTTACTTCTCAAAGGATCTTGAGAAGCTTGTAATCCTCTAGGTGTAGTGTACCTGGTCGTTGTAGTGTAGTATAGGTATGTGATGCGCGTGGATTGCAACACGCACTACGTTTTACCTCTCGAGGGATCTCGAGAAGCTTGCAATCCCCACCAGGCAGTGTACCTGACCGATGTAGTATAGTGTAGTGGCAAGTACCGGGGGATTGATCGTTCTCTCGCAGGGAATAGTGTTCGTTAGGCTAAAGGCTACTCTAATCTAGGTCTAAGGGTGGAGGAAGATTCTTTTTGTATTTTTATGTTTTATGAAAGCAGTAAAATCTCTGGTTTTGGAGGATAGGGCGGAATTAGTTGCTAGTCAACTAACCCAATTTATCTACTTCTAAGCTACTTATATTTTTGTATTTTTGGTTTTAGAGAAAATCAGTGGTGG
>LBNU01014225.1:79687-147205 GCA_014162995.1 Artemisia annua | reverse complement strand
AAAAAAAAAAAAAAAAAAAAAAAAAAAAAAAAAAAAAAAAAAAAAAAAAAAAAAAAAGGAGGAAGATATTACCTCGGTGAAAGTCTCAATGTATGGCCAGACCTCAAAACGAGAGATCCATTTACGGAGAATACCCTTTTCGGTTCGGAATGGAACTCTGAGAATATGACAGTTCTCTGATCCAAAGACTTTCTCAAGACGCTGACCACACGTGGTTCCAACAGCATCAGGAAGCAGCCTTGTGACAATGAGAATGCGAGGAACAATATCAAGACCTTGCTCTTTGATCCTCTTGCGCATCTCACGCTCCAACGCCGGGACTTGATCAAGAATGTAAACAACCTGACCACCCGTGTCTGGATATCCCAAGACGTTCTCCTGAGCAAAGTAACCATGTGGCGAAAGAATAACCACATTGAAGACCATTGGGATTCTTCCAAGGAACTTCTCAAGAGTGCATGCATCGGGTGCCTCGAGAAGCTCCAAAAGCATATGGATCATCTCCATGACACCTTCTGCTTTGTCACCCCAACCTCGCTCCAATCCAATCTCTTGAAACTTATTTGCAAACTCAGAGTATGGAGTTTCGGCATCCAAAGTGGACAGGTACTCTGATGCCTTCCTCAATACAGATTGAAGCGCATTCAGGTTTTGGATCCTGTCATTCAGCATCATATTCTACACATGCATAACATAATTTGATCAATTTGTGTTCTGGTTCCGTCCATGGTTTGAATGAATGAAAGTAGTAGTAGTGACATGGTACCTTGCCCTTGCTTTGGTGAGTACGGAGGAAATCGAGAAGAGGATGCATGCTGTCTTTGTCATGAAACATTTTTGCGGAGAGATGTCTGTTGAGGAACTCGACTCCGTTACCAATTGATTTGGTGAGTGTGGGGCGAGGGAATGATGCCGTAAATGGTTCAAAGTCAAGTTCGAGTACAAAGTTACCATTAGAACTGCATTTCAATTTCCATTAATAATAAGTTCCAAGTACTACTATAAGAAACAGGGGAGGTAAATATTAATTATTAATAACGTACGCGGTTCCGTTAACGAGTTCTTCTTTGAAGTGAAGGTACTCGGGGACAGAGAGTTCTTCGACAACAAGAGCATTGACATTGACACGAACATATTCCCAAACACCGGGGCGAAGGCGAATAGCAAGAGCAACCCAAGGGGGAAGGACAATGGCCTCCTGAGTGGATTTTAAGACCTCGTAAAAAGCACCATCTTCATGAAGCTTTGTTTGGTCTTCTTTGCAGATGGCNGTTTAAATATAAAACATTAGTTACTACTTTATATATTAAATATCTAAGATGATAGTTAATGACTAGGAAATTAAAGGTGGTACCTAGAAAGAACCATGAGGATTTCATTACGATGAGAGACAAGAGTAGAATCGAGACGTTCACGGAGACTGTGAACACGGGTCAAAACACGTTCCGGCATATTCAAACACTAGCTATATATTTTTTATTTTTAGATTTTTTAAAATGGTGATGATGATGATCAAAAGCTAGATGATTCAACTGCCAAAAGAGAAACAGAGAGTTAGATCAAATTATGCATAGTTATTCAAAAGTCAATAATTTACTGCTAGAGGAAGATACATTGATGATAAGAAAAGTCAATAGCGGCCAAACTTTATTAGTAGAAAATTAGTGCTAGCTAGCTAGAATAGGTGATGCAAGATCAACCAACCAGCTTTTTTAAAGAACAAATGCTAGCAGGCCAGGTGTCATGGATCACCAATTAAGTAACTACACGTACTAAAAGGAGTACTACTTATGTAGTAGCCATATTATTATTAGTATTAGCTAGTACAAATAAAGACTAGTAGTATATAACTTTTGAACAAGAATATATATGAAAAAGCTGGAAGAACATAAAGATGTGATCGATCCTAAAGAGAAAGAAGAAAAAGAAGAAGAAGAAGACATACCAATTTGTTAACTGGCTTTTCAAGAAACGAAACGAAAAAAAACAGAGGGGGGATATGAATAAGAAGAAATGAGATGAGATGAATAAGTTGGGCAAACCTTGGATTATATAGAGAGGCAGTCACCCTCTTATTACATTAAATATTCTCTAAATACTCTATTAACTAATAATAATATTACTAGCTAGTTGAAATCCAAAACAATACACAAATCAGCAGCAAATACCATACTACAGTTGTTTCTTTCAAGTGCTTACCACCACCTTCCTTAATCTTTATTATTTCTTTATTTATTTATGTGCCTTCCACTATTTCTCTTTTTACATCTCATTTTTGGTTTTTCATCAAGGACACCAATAACTTTTTCACCTTTTTCCCTCTTGCCCAGATTCATCTACACCTTTAATCTTACCATTAATATTTACTCTATATCTTTTTAATGATGTAACACGATTAACCAAGTTTTCTTTATTCTGGTTATTCTAGAATTTAAGACTATTTCTAACTACCTCGTCAAGAGTTGAATAATAAACATATACTTATCTAATTTAAGTTTCAATAACTCACAGTATAGTATTAAATTCAACATATATGGTCATCTAAAATAATAGTCTTAATTTGGTACGTCCAACATGTACGTGTCCACTCCCAGTGATTTCAAATAAACATGAATATGATGTGTCACCGGCCAATCCTAGTATTTCATAGTACTATTTTCCCAATATTAAAATATCCCTCCTTTGGTATACATTGGCATAACATACGAAATGATCAACTGAATGTATATACCTTTTAAATAAGTAAAGTAAAAAAAAAGCATTTTTTTTTTCAATAAATCAATCTAAAATTTAACACTGAGTTCAAAAAAAAAAATGTATATACCTTTGTTGATTTATTTAGAGTTTATTCGTAATGTCTTAAAGTTATTACTATTGTAAAAGCTATTCTTTATTTGGTGTGGAAGGTCAACGTGTCATAACTACCAATAATAACGTTTAGAAAAAGTTATTGATGTAACTAATTTAATACTTTAGTTAATTAATCGAATATTATGTGAAGGGGGTTGTAAATTAAAGAGGATAAACATAATAAGAGTATTGAAAAATATAATATGCAAAAACTCGACAAGTACTCAAAGCACATGTTAGTTAAGAAAAACCAATGGCAAGTTTGGTATCTGGTTTTGTAGCAACTGGAAGAAATAATAATAAAGAAAAGTCCGCTTTGATTTTTATATTTTCTAGAAAAAAAATTCTCACCGTACTTTGACCAAACAACGGGAGTGTGGAGAAATGTAAAGATGAACAAGTATGAAAACTTGAAAAATTACCTCTACCCATGCTCTTCTTTTTATTGTGTCATCTCAAGGAAAATCAGTATTCCTAAAAGACACGTCATGTATAGTCTTCAATTCTTTCATAGGTTTTGTATGCCTCTTTATGGATATGGCTTGTGAAGAATTATAAAGGCTTTAGCCCGTTTGTCACGTAAATCTGAAAGCTTTTACAAGTTACAAGTGTTCATAAACCTAATATAATTAAAACAAGCTTTTAAAAATATAACTTACACTTAATCAAATTACTTAAATATTTTTTAAATATAATAGATTAATACATAAAAAATTAAAATATATAATGAATTTAACTTGATGTTTTTATATTGATTTTACAATAATAAGTTTAAGTTTTAATTAATTCGTTATACAACTTTATAAAAGTTTAAACTACTACTTTTTGCTTTCAACATATAGTATAAACTTCAATTTTAACTTCACTTTCAGCTCATTTCTTTNAAGCGTCGGTTGACGCTTAGAGGATCAAGAAAGTAAGTTGTTGCCAAGAAAAACACAATAATCAGAAGTCGATCTTCGAATAGTTGGGTAACCCGCCCAATCTGCATTCGAATAAGCAACCAAAAATGTAGTAGAAGAGGAAAACAACTGTAACCCATGATCTAGAGTACCACGAACATATCTCAAAATCCGCTTAGGAGCCGAGAAATGAGGCTCCCAAGGATCATGCATGTGAAGACACACCTACTGCATAGCATAAGAAATATCTGGACGAGCAAAGGTAAGATACTGAAGAGCACCAGTAAGACTCCAATACAATATCGGATCAGAGACCGGATAACCATCATCACCAAGTTTAGACTCAGTATCCAAAGGAGTCTGACTAGGATTATAGTTACCCATATGAGCCCGCTCAAGCAGCTCAACAGCATACTTACGTTGTGATAAGAACATCCCTGAAGAATGTTGTGTAACAGAAATACCCAGAAAATAGTTAAGTGGGCCGAAATTTGACATAGAAAACTCTTGATGCAAGGAAGTAATAATTTGTTGTAATGAAGACTCGGAATAGGCAGTGAGAACAATATCATCAACATAGAATAATAAATAGGCAATGTTGGTCCCCTATCTGTAAATAAACAATGATGAGTCACAACGACTATGAGTAAATCCAACACGAGTAATATAGGCTGCAAATCGCTAAAACCAAGCCTTAGGGACCTGCTTGAGCCCATAAAGAGACCTTTTATAATAAACAGACACAGTCAGGATGCGCAGAATCCCAAAACTCATGAGGTTGATGCATGTAAACAGTCTCAGATAAATCACCATGTAGAAAGACATTCTTGACATCAAGATGATGAACATGCCAATGCCGAGAAGTAGCCAAACTAAGCACAGTCCGAATGGTGCCTAGTTTAACAACCGTGATATTGCTTTATATCATCCAAGAACGCTCATTGACATCATCCGAGAGCTCGGAGAGAAAGGAAAATGTGTAAGTTTAGTGAATCATATATCTCATTCCATCAGAAACCGGCACACAATATATATTTACATGAAATGGTTAGAACCGGGCTTGAGCCAAATATAAACTAATACAAGTCCATAATAACTAACATGGTAGACCTTCTAACTTTTGATTAACGGCTTCAACTTTGATTGCTTTTCACACTCTCACAAGTCAACACGTAAACCGGATTTTCTATTTATCACTCCCAAATTATCCTCCTTCTCTAGAATTGAATTCATCCTCGAGCTCTTAAGTGTTATCGCTGTTGGCCACCAATGCTTCCTTTTTCTTTGAATTCGGAACAAGCAACGTATTAGTTAATTTCAATTGTTTTGTCACATCATTTGTTAGTGATTATAAAAGCACCGCATATGATATTAATGTCGTGTACATGTATAAAGGCGGATCCACATCGTAGCGGAAATGACTCTAGACTACTCTTCGTATTGCCAAAATGGAACACAACTTTTTTTAAAGGTCACGATCAATATTGGCAAATTTACAAACTAAAAAAAGTTTCTTAAAAAGTTTTCTTATTCTAATGAATGATGATATATAATAACTAATCATTATTGCCATGATGATTAAAGGAAAAAAAAGCACTTTGGTGGAGAATATCATAAGAGGTGCTTGATCGATCTTGAGTTGAGAATGAAAGGGTGTAAAACATAGAGCATCATATATACGTTTGTTTATATTCGTTCATTCATTCGTTGAAAGAATAAAACAAAAAGTCACCAATCAATTTAGGTCTTTAGGAAAAAAATGAATTATACCAAGTACGTGTTTTACTAAAATAGGAAAAAGCCCGTCATCTAAGGATAAGGGATTTATTTCCAATTATCCAATGTTACGTTGTTTTTGTTGAACCAAAAAGGAACCGAAAGTTAATAGATACAGAAGTTTAGTCAAGACGAGACATCATTCTTGTTTTATGTCATTTCGTTTAACTAACCAATACTAGTAATATATTCGTGGATGTCTTGTTTGGTAAATAGTAGTTGTGGTTGTTGGTTTTGAAATCAAGTACTTCCACGTATTTTTTTTTTCTCCAATACAAATTGAATTTATTTTCTTTAATTTTTACTTAGCGAGTACCTGTAAATAACATTAGAAGTTTAAAACGATAAATAATTATATGTACGAAAATGTTAGTTACTTTCAAAAGTTATTGTGTTGATGCTACGCATTTTCCTCAATATTAAGACATGTTCTCTATTGTACTATCTATTGGTGAAGCTTTAGAGATGATCAAGTCAGTTTTCAGATGAAGAAATTAAGGAATCTATATCTAGCAAATAATAATAATAATAATTGGCTTGAAGTGTGATTGGTCAGGTTGTGTTTAGCTATTAAAGAGTTCTTTGTATGTAGAGAAGTTGCTTGGAGAGGTTAATGCAACTCTAATCTTACTTGTTCCTAAACTTAATACCTAAACAAAGTTTCTGATTTTAGGTCTATGACTTGTGTTACAACTGTCAAATTCTCCGGCTGTATAAATGGAAATAGAGAAGGCTGATTTAATGGTGGTAGAGGGTTAAGGCATGTGGATCGTATCTCTCCATATATGTTTAATTTGGTGATGGAAATTCTAGTTCGGGCTGGAAGAATCTGTTAAAGATTAGGCTTGTCATAGTAAGGCCACTCGATCGATCGTAATCGATCGTCCTTATTGTGAAGAATTGATCGATCGATTGAGTTGGGGGATCATGGTCGTGGATGCGNTTTTTTTTTTTTTTTTTTTTCCTCAGCCCTTGTGTGTTAATGAAAGTAAAACTACAAATTAAGAAAAGGAATCATCTGAGACATAACCTCCTCACTCGAAAAGGACATAAACTCGCCAGCATAATACTTTGCCTCAATAATGTCAAACCAGTTCTTCCTAAAATGTTTTGCTTCTCTGGCTTCCTGCTCCATACGAGCAGCTTACTCTCGAAGTTCTCTTTCTTCTGTTTCTCCCCTGACTTCCTCATCCTGGTCAAGAAGTCAGAGTTCATCTTCAGTGAGTTCAAACGGATTGTTTTGGTGTTCCACAACCGGTTCATTTTTCGGTTGGAATACTGGAAAGATATATTCTGGCATTTGAATAAAGATATTGAATAGGGTTTGTTTTGAAAATATAAAAAAAATTAATAAAAAAAGAAATGAAGGTCGCTATCATGGAAGGTTTAAAAACAAAGCTAACGAGTATAAGAGTGAAACGCTCCTTGTTTGTATTATTGATTCGATGAGGAATGATAAAAAAATGAAGTAGGAAATGTAATCCTGTTGTGTCATGATCTGGTTGGGCTTGTTTTGAATGAAGTATGAAAATTGGTTAAGTCTAGTCCAGTCCAGTGGAAGGGTGTTTGGGGGCCCAGATAGAAAGAATGAATTAATAATATGAAAGTCCAAGTCCAAGCCCAACAAAAGGGAAAGTAGGAGGAAACCTAACAAATAGCATTCATCTTCCTCCTCCTCCTTTTTTCGATAGATAGATACACACAAACAGTCTTACACAGCCAGCAGCAGCAATTAATAATTAAACGATTAATTGAAGAAAAGATGGCTCAAAGTGTTGAGGAATCATCAAAGAGTAGTAGTATGTCGTACACTGTTGAGCAACTTGTTTCCGTGAATCCATACAACCCTGACATCCTTCCCGATCTCGAAAACTACGTCAACGAACAGGTATTCCGTTACTTTCTTTCTTCTTTTTATTTATTTATTTATTTTTACTTCTTTTTATTAATTGAATTGAATTGAATTGATTAAACAACCAACAGGTTTCATCAGAGAGCTACAGCTTAGATGCAAACCTTTGCCTCCTTCGCCTCTATCAGGTTGCTTGCTACCACTTGTTTTATTACTACTATCACATTATCTATCTAGTTAAATTATTATTCAATTACTAATTACTATTTATTTATTTATTTATCAAACAGTTTGAGCCTGAGAGGATGAGCACTCAGATTGTTGCCCGCATCTTGATCAAAGTAATCTTTCTTTTCTCATTAATTAGTTTCTTTTATTATTATTATTAATTAAATAATTGAATGAATTGTTTGTTTTCAGGCTCTCATGGCAATGCCTGCCCCTGATTTCAGCTTATGTCTCTTTTTGATTCCCGAAAGAGTCGTAAGTTACTTTTATCTCTTTTTTTTTACTTCCAACCATATAATAATACTCACTCACTCCTCCGTATTTAAATTTAAATATCAATATTACTCTTGTGTTGTGCACAGCAAATGGATGAACAGTTCAAGACTCTCATCCTTCTCTCCCACTATCTCGAGGTTTATTACATTACATTAAATTACACTCTTTTTCTTCTTCATTTTACTAACCTTCCTTCCTTCCTTATTAATATGTAATCAATCAATCAATGCAGACTGCCAAGTTTCGTCAGTTTTGGGATGAAGCTGCCAAAGCCCGCCACATTCTTGATCTTGTTCCAGGTACCCACCACCACCTTTCGCTTCTCCTTAACACTTGTCATTTTATTATCTCTTACCTTGTTAAGTAACGGTTCATTGCAGGATTTGAGCAAGCTATTCGAAACTATGCCATTCATGTCCTCTCTCTCACTTACCAAAAGCTTCCACCATCCGTGCTTGCCGAGGTACCCCTATCTCGTCCACCTTAACTTGTTTCGGATACAACACTTGTTATTCTCGTTTATATGCATCTTTTTGCTTAACCCCTTGTCTCTCACATATCTCCCCTCCTAAAACAAGTTTGGGTTTATTTTTGGGCAACAAAGCACCTTTATATGTTCTCGTATGCATTTTTACTTTAGTGTATTCGCTAGTTAGCTTTTTGTTGACTCATTGCCGAGTATGCCTAATAAGTCCAAACTCATAGTCACATGCTATTCAATTAGGCTAATTAGTGTAGTAGATATTTCGCAACTTAATACCCCCTTTTTTATTTGTCTTTAATGGCACATCGAACATGTCTGATAGCTGGCTAGCTCATGTCATGTCAAGTTCTTATCAGACTAACTTACTTTGTCTTACCAACTTGTCGCTTTCCTTTGTCGTATGTGGCACATGCTCTTTCTCAAACCATAGTTAGTTCTCTTGTTAAATCCATCTATAATAGTTTTGTCTTTTGTGCTGGAGACTAACAACCCACTGAATTGTTTTGACAGGCAATTAATCTTGAGGGTCCGTCTTTGGATAAATTTCTAGAGCACTACATAGCAAATAACAGCTGGGTTGTGGAGAAGGGCCAAGGCAAAGGCCAACTCATATCGTTGCCCGCAAATGAGTTTAATCATCCTGAGCTCAAGAGAAGTACCACCGACAGCATCCCATTGGATCACATTACTCGTATTTTCCCTGTTCTTGGTTGATCGATTTACATCTTTTGATATTAGCGCATCCAAATGGATTGGAATCAAACTTTTTTTTAGTTTCTGAAATTCTACCGAATGTATTTTGGATAATTTTGAAAAGAGTTCATTTCTTTATGCTATTTGACCTTGGCCTACTGCCATATTTCTCAATTCTCATTGTCCTTGCTCAGGCCCCAAAGAGTGGTGTTTTGATTATTTTTTTGTTAAATAGTATATCGTGAAAGGTCTCTAATTCCCATGGTGTGTGAGATGGCAGCTGTGTTAGTAGATTGTCTATGCGAATGTCGAACCAAACTCTGCTGGCCAGAGTGGTCAGTGCCAGAAAATTAAGATATAGTAAAACGTTGTTGATTCAACAGTGCTTGCTTAAATGCCACCAAATGACACTGCTTTAGGCATGATTTAGATGCACTTGCAGTAGAATTCAGATATATCCTGTGTTAAAATATTATTCATAATCTTTATCCTGCTTCTCATGTTGAGTTCCATGTCTTGTCGATAATCATATAGTAATAGAGAGCATTAAAAAAAAAGTAATCAACTTTAGTTTACATATGTATGGGGCATATCTGAAATAGCAGATGACCTGATAAACTGTGTTGAACTATTAATCAGTTGGCCATTAAATATCTAAAAAAGGTTTTCGGGTGATTCGTACAGTGTTCAATATTCATAACCACTATCCAATCTATGCCTTTCCAAGGGGAATAGATAGCAAGTGGTGTAAGCATTTAGAAACAGTAAATACACTAATAAAATCACTGCATAACTCCCAAGGGTTATGACATCCGGGGTTTCTTTCCAGGGTGAGATTCGTCACCACTATCATCATTTGCTTCGCCTTTTTGCATATTCTTTTTGGCGAGTATCTTGTTAATCTTGTGCAGCTCGTTAGTGATCTTTTGGTCTTTATTCTGCTTTCTTGTCTTGCGACCATCTTGCATCTTCACACCAAACTGAAATGCAGCTTTGGGCATTGCTTCTTTCTGCTCATTGTATGTTGCCCACTCCTCTTCTGTCTCAAAGTCCCACCTATGAAGCCGCCCTTTTGCCTGCACAGGATTCATATATCACATATCAAACAGACTAATCCTAGACACGAATACAATAACTTCAAATTAGTCATTTAGTTTATCGTGAAACGAAAATGGTATAGCTGACTTTTTATCATTTTTTATAGTACATGGCGTAAAAGGAATAGGGAAGAAACACTTACTCGTCCACCCATATCCATTTTGGACAAATCATCTTCATCGTCACTACCCACAACCTCACGATTATATTCTTGATAGCCTGGATAGCATTCCGAATAACTATCCGATATGAAGTTTGGATCTTTCTCCCTAGCATCTTTCTCTCGTAGTTGTTGGAGCCTCACATCATCCCGCTTGAACACCGACCCCAGACCCCGATCTTTCTGTTCTTGAGTCATTGCTTCTTCTATATTCAAACCATCATCATATGTCTGAGTGTCAGACTGCTGGAGTAAGTATTGTTCAGGATAAGCCAGTTGCTCCGCATATTGAGGATATTCCTGCCACTCGCCTTGGTAACCAGCAGCAGCCACTTGCATTGCATCGTATCCATTCTGAAAAATATGTAACTACTTTGTTAAGGAAGAGTGCATATTTCATGCATACTTTCAGATTAGGTATAAAGAAAAACTCACGGTTTGTTGCCAGTCATGGGATGGTTGAGATGGCGGAACAGCAGGACCATACACAGGTTCTTCAAAATAAGAAGCTCTCTCCTTTCCTCGAGGAGATTCTTCCATGTCTTCTGAAAGAGGGCTTTGGCTCATATCTTTGCTAGGGACCTCATAGTCAGTTCCTTCGCCTACAAATATATCATCCTCCTCAACGCGATTTACCACTTTCTCTTTTGCATCATAATCATTTCTTTTAGGAGGTGGCGGAGGGGGTAGAAATTCTTTCTCAGTATGCTGTTTTGAGGCATCAGGTCTTGAAAATTTCTCATCATAATCAACAGAAACAGCTGAGAACTTTCCTGTATAGTCAAAATAATATTTAATAACATATAAACACACACATACGTAACCACGAAAGAAAGTCAAGTGGATAGCAGATAATGAAATGAATCAATGATTGAAGAAGATGCACAACACAGCACATATATACGGAATAAGCTCAACAGAATAGATTAAGAAAGTGCAAGTGTGTATACAGAGTATAAGACCACCTTAGGTGCCAAAATATAGAATTCAAGAGATGATACTAGTCAAAATATAATCTTCGAAAGACGCTCCTGAAGTTGGACTATAAATATCAACCACCTAATGTATAGCACAATGTTGTGCCAATTAAAGTAGGATTGTTAAAAGTTTCGTCCGTGTAGTTTCTATTTGTCTTGGAAGACATCAAGTATAGCCCAAGCACTATCCAAAATTTCCCTAGAGCTTGAAAAAACTCGAAGAGCCTACTTAAGGCTATAGAGTCTTTGAACCCCCCAAATCCACCTAATCTACCAAACCAAGAGGCTGACAAACATGAACTAAACTTGTGGATGCTTCGAATGAAGATGAAAACTAACTATGGGAGAAAAAGCTAAATGATGCCAGAAACAGCAGCTGGAAGAAGTGAAATCAATATCTGGTGCTGGTGGCAGTTTATGGTGAGGGCTACAGTTTTAGTTCTTAAAGTCCAAGCTTTGACGCTATGCATATGAGATAAAACACAACCTCGAGATGTGCTAAAGCATGAAATACAACTTGTGCACATATCTTAACTTAGTTTTCACCTTTAAAAATCTTCATTTAAGATAGATATATGATTAGCAAAGAACTTTATCATCTACCACAAGCGCTTTGTTTTAATTTCATGGATTGATAAAAAAAAAATAAAACAAATTTCTCTATAGATATATGGCGATGTGTCCATGAGTCCGTTATGTGAGAGCAAGCATCTACTTACTTTAGCTCAGAGTATGCAGTAATTTATATGATGTTTTAAGGGGAAGTTACAAAAAGAAGGATATAAAACTAGATAAGCAGTTAAATAGGTAGCGATGATATACCTTTCCCATCCTTGTCTTTCTTCTTCTTCTTAAGAATTTTCCCAGATGATCCAAGGCGGAGGTAAGACATAATTTTCCCAATCCGATCAAGCACAGACCCATCAACACTGACAGTAACCATTTCCTGCAAACACCATAATCGTAGTTGAGGAAACAAGGATGACTTTCATAAAACCACAAATTGGACTAGAACAAACCTCTGGCTCTGGGCAGTCAGCTTTGCTTCTGTAAACAGTGGTCGGAATATCATGAGAAAACCCACTCTCCTGTCACGTATAAACAGCATTTATGTTAGGCTAAAAATGAAACCAACGGGAATTACAAATCCTTGAAACATAAAATAGTAGTAGAAAAGAAGTTACCATGTCAAAAATGAAAGCCATTCGTCCAGGGAGAAACATATCATTTTGCTTGACAACAGTTTGAGGCTTCACTATCCACTGGTACACAGCCTGCAACATAGATGAATTTGTACTAAAGATGTAAAGCGCATATATTCAGGACCTAGAGCCAACAAAGGGAATACATGCTAGTCTAGAGGTTGAAGTTACCTTTGCGTTAGCGGTGCGAAATGATACGGGGCGGTCTTCCTTGGAGCCTCTGAATGTGATGAATATATAAATGAGATAATGGTGTGACATAGATAGATAGTAAGTTGTTGCCAAAGTGCAAACATGGTTACCTAGGCGTGCCATCAGTATTAGAATCTTCAGCTTCTGGTTTCTTGACAATTTCGCTTCTGACTTTGTTGAGCAAAGCGTAGTCCAGGCCTTTAACCAAATGCGTGTGCTCAACATCACCTGCAAACAGTCATGATGTTATACTGATTCAAGTAGGTAAAAAAATGAAGACAGTGTATTGGCTTTTCTCATTATTACCTAAAACCAAGTATGTTAACAAAAGTAATATCATAGACTAGATTGTGAACGCAATGCAAGAAACATAAGTTAGTTGTGATATATCTAGTATTTTCATGTTCCATATGTATATCTATTGCAAAGACATATTTGACTTAACTGAGGCTATTCTAAAGGGCGCATGTGAGACAAGTGGATTAATGTGTATAAGATGGATGTTTCCAAGAGTTAGGAGTTGTGCGGCAGATGGATGGTTTGTTTATCTGAGCAAGCAACAACAAGAAATTGCGTATTGAGCTAGCAAGTAGCAATTTATAGTATATGTCTAGAAAAATTGATTTCTAAATTGGTGAGCAGCAAGTAAGAATAGGTTTTTGGTATCCTCGGGAAAAACAAGTAGAAGATAGTGGTATGAGGATGAAATAATAATAGTACCTCCAAGATACTTGCTCTTTTCAATGGAGATCTTATGAGCTTCAGCTGATCTGCATAGAAAGCAATTAAAAATTAGAAACTAGTGAATAGAATTGATGATAATAAGATGATAAGAAGAAGAAAGAAGAAGTTGCGTACAAGAGGTCGATATTTCCGGGAGGGGCAACAGCATGAAACGAGCCAGCCCCAAATTCAGCAGGCTCGTAATCGGGATTCTGGTCTTCTCTTCGCTCTTTGGCTCTATCTCTATATTTTGCTGATTCTAATGCTGCTGCTGCTGCTGATTCTTCCACCTTCTTCTTTTCCTCTCTAAACCAATACAATTTATATTTATATCCATCAATCAATTCAATTCAATTTAATTTAATTAAAAAATAAAAATACTAGAGTAGTAGCAAGAAGACGACATACTTTGGGCGTCGAGCTTGTTTGTCTTTCCGCTGCACCTTGTTCGACGATCCCCCCATCTTCCACTTTCAACCTTCAATTTCAAATACAACTACTGCTACTCTATCTATGACTTACAATTAATTAGGTTTTTCATCAAACTTGGTTAACTTATGAGGAGTAATACAAATGTACTAATTAATTTTGTCAGATTTTGGTACTCTATCTATCGTCGTCTATGACGAGTTTCTAGGTTTTTAACTTTCCGGGCTTATTATCACAAATTATCAAGGACTAACTTACATTTTACTCCTCCTACTTTCAACTTACATTCTCCTTTCGTTAAGTCTCCCTTCCTTTTGTTAAGTCCTTTTAAACATGAGAGGTAATGTTTATTATGATTCTACATTGTCATTAATGCAAAATATTTATTTTATTTTAATTCAAAACTACAATCATATCAAATACTGTACAACATTACCTATCATGTTCAAAAGAAACATGAGAGGATCCTTATCGTTTACTTATTGTTGCAAAAATTGGCCTACGGTGGCCGATTAATTGGCAATTAACTGCTAGTCGAGGATTAACAATATTTATCAACGGGAGAACCATACTTAGCCGCCTATCCCAGATATTGTGGAATGTTGTCCCCCACATGGATTGACACCTAACACCTAGGCTAGGTGTAGCCGGCTTGCTCCATTCCTATGTTGTATAAATGTAAAGTAGTAAATTGGGACGGAGGGAGTAGAAAAGAAAAAGGAAAGTTAGATGGATAGAAATGTAGGGAAGAAAATAGTTGAGGGACAAGTAATAAAAATAAAGTCCATCCCTTCCTTCCCTTGTGTATAACAGGGTTTTTAATCGGATAAATAAAAATAAAAAAATAAAAATTGGGGAAAACGTATAAACATCATCATCAAAACCAATAAAAGCTTTCCCTTCCTTGTTGTTCTTGTTCTGTTTGTTTGGCGCAAAGAAAGGTAATTTAACTTTCTTCCGATCATCATCTTCTTATTATACGTAGCTTTTATAATTAATTATACTATTTCATTAATTCATTGTTTTAATTATAGATAACATTAACAACCATAAAACCCCTCCAGACCCCTTCCCTTATTTGTTGTTGTATACTTAATTTATTTAGTTAGGCTTCCAATACTTTTAACAAACCCTAACTATTACTATTTCTTTTTCGTGTTGCAGTTTAATTACTATAATTTTAGTTAATTAATGCATCAGCAGCATGACTACTTTTCAACAAAAACTTTCCCCTTCACGTTCCACGGATAAAAACAGCTACTTTGTCGATGATTGGGCTGTTCCCCATGACGACAATGTTACTTACCCTCCTCACCAAGACTTCTTTGACGACGATGAGGATGCCGATGGAGATTATGATTATCACAACTACCAACAACAACATCCTCCTCCTCCTCCCGAGATTAATTTGAAAAATGTTCTCACCGGAATTGTCGCAATTGTCACCGGTCGCAACAAAGATGATGATCATACAACTCCTCCTCCTCCTTCAAATGTTGCCTTTATGGACTCTGCAAATAACGGAGATACTTACCTACATTCATCCGTTTACACTCCCAGCGCCCCTCCTCTCAACCTTGAACCTACAGGACATAACTATAACGCTTACAAACAAGTCCTCGAAGCAGAGCCTCCCGAGTGGCTTAGGGACAGCTCTACTTCCGTTTGTATGCAATGCAATGCTCCTTTCACCGCTCTCACTCGTGGCAGGCATCATTGTCGTTTCTGCGGAGGGATTTTCTGTAGGACCTGCTCAAAGGGAAGATGCTTGTTGCCCGTCAAGTTCCGCGAGAGGAATCCCCAGAGGGTTTGTGATACCTGCTACGATATGCTTGACCCGTTGCAAGGCGTGTTGATCAACACCATCAGCAACGCTGTACAGGTCGCCAAACATGACGTAACGGATTGGACTTGCACAAGGGGATGGTTGAATCTTCCACTCGGTTTGTCTATGGAACATGAAATTTATAAATCATCAAACACTTTGAGGAATTACTGTCAGGTTGCCAGGATAAATCCTGAAAGGTCTATACCTGCAGCAGTTATAAAAGGAGCTAAAGGTCTTGCTATTTTAACCGTTGCAAAAGCCGGGATGCTACTTACATACAAGCTTGGCACTGGTTTGGTCATGGCTCGAAGGGCAGATGGTTCATGGTCTGCGCCTTCTGCTATAATTTCAGCTGGTCTAGGATGGGGTGCTCAGGTATATGTCCTTTCATCAGTATCATAATTTCCACATTAGATAGATACGCATATGTTGTTGTCATTTCATTGTTTGGTTAAGCGCAATAGCTATTTTAATGACGAGATACAATTGTCCAAGCATAAGGTCTCATCTTGTACAAAAACATCCCTTCTCTTTCAAATTTTATATCCGCAACAGGATGATTTGATTTTGATCAGTGTTGTAGGTTTTATGTCCAAAGTGAGACAACTTATAGTAATTTGTTTTTTGTAGGCTGGAGGTGAACTTATGGACTTCATAATCGTGCTTCATGACCATAAAGCTGTTAAAACATTCTGTAGTCGCATGCACTTTTCTCTTGGGGCTGGTTGCAGTGCTGCGGCAGGACCGGTTGGTAGAGTTCTAGAAGCTGATCTACGAGCCGGCGATAGGGGCTCTGGGATGTGCTACACTTACAGTTGTAGCAAAGGTATTATTTATTCTATATTTAGTATGTTCTTGTTTGTTAACTGCAACTGAAATCATGAACGAGTAAATAAGTACTGCATCAGTATGAAGTTTATGTGATAGAATATCCCACTGTCATTTTCTTCCATTTTGTTGTATAAACCTTACAGACGAAGGCCTTACAGTCTGACAATTATAACTGACCAATCAATGAGTGACCAAGTGTTCAAATGTATATTTCTTGTCACTCTTCCCCATAAATCCTTTTTAGTCGAAACACAAGTCATTTGAGAAGCTGATTCAATGCAATATGTCTGCTGAAAATTCAACCTTTGCCTTTATGTCTAGTTTGGTGATGAAAATTTAGTCATACCTGTTTCTTTCATCATGGATTTAGGATACGGCTAGAGGGATATTAGGCCTCCCTTGTTATGCTATTGGTCAACTACTTCTATTAATGCTATTTTTAGTTTAAAGTTTTAATCACTTTTAATATATAAATTTCAAGTTAACGAGATCAAAGAAACTTCTGGTTCAGGTGCATTTGTTGGAGTGTCATTGGAAGGGAACATCGTTGCAACAAGGATGGACACAAATCTTCACTTCTATGGCGATCCGTATCTCACAACTGGTGACATACTTCTTGGGACTGTGGACAGACCAAAGGCTGCTGAACCCTTGTATGCCGCTCTGGAAGACCTTTACTCTAAACTTCATTGTTAGTTAGCTTTCTGTATGTCATCAATGTACATATTACATCTGTACAAAATCTCTGTCATTTAAAAATCAAAGATACTTAAAAACACTTATAATTTGTGATATTGTTATTTATTGAATTATTTCTTGTGTGGTTTGGGTCAGAAGCATTAGTTATTTTTTCCGTGTGTGGATGCCATTTTATAATTTAAAGTAAGTGACAGTGTTCATTCTGTGGCCAAACTGTCAAAGAACCAATCTTTTTGGAACTCCTATCTAGTCTAGTCACAGTATATGGGAGTTGCTGAAAAATAAGATGTCGTACAGGTATGAACATTGTAATGTATTTTCAGTTAAGCCAATGTGTTGTTGCATTGGTCTACTATGAAACAATCTGTTTTGCTTTGAGTTATCAAGTGTTGGTAATAATAAAGCAAATGAAATGGTACTTCTACCCTTTTCGGTTATAAGATTTGTTAATTTAAATTAAATAAATAACACAAATAAGAAGTCACAACTGCTAGATAAAGTGATGTTTTCCTGTTGTCACTTTTGGGTTGAGATTTTAAATCAAACCGAATCATCATATGGAAAAGATGTAGAGTCTAGCCACTCTTGGCCGGTGATGAGTTCTGATACTGTGAAATTAGAAGCTTCACTATAATCCATGACATGATGGCCAGGCCATTGAACTCGATCATCTACCCTGGAACCAGGACCAACGTTGTCATACTCACCATAATATAATGTGTCTAAACCTTGTTCTTCTCTGGACCAATGGATCCATCCCTTTGGGTCAATTAGATCATCAATGTATGACTCGATGAAGACTGTGCGAGAGTATGGCTTCCATGGCCTGCCAAGATAGCTTTTCACTGAATTACCGTGCAGGTCCTCAGTAGCCAAAATGGAACAATTCTGGAAGGAAATGCCTGTTTGTTGGTCGGGAGAGTCCCTTGACTGGGCGGCAATGACTGTATATTGACCGGGCATTGGCAATCTGGATACGATGTTACATCCTTGAAACACAACGGCTGCATTACCAAATACGTAATCTACAGTCCCATAAATGTCACATTCTCGGTAAAATTGCCTGAAGGAGTGGACGTACAACGTGTCTTGGTAACCACTAATTACACATCTGTACACTGCTGCTAAGTCTGCGTTGATACGAAGGGCCACTGCCTGGTTCTTTTCTGCTCCTGCCATGTTATAAAACCCAATGTCACGAGCCAAGAATCCTTCTCCCGACACAGCTGTTATCAACATTCAGTTTAATTAACGAATGCATCATATTTCATAACATATTATACTATGCTGTGACATTGAAAAAATAACAATAATAAAGTGAGAAATGGATGATAGAAGAGTTTTTACCAACAGTGGCAGATCTGAAAGTCGTCCAACCATCAATCATGCTTCTGTTACCGCTGATTATTGTGATATCATTTCCTTCGCCAAGAAGAACAATGTTGGTTTTGTAACTAGGGATCTCTACATTTTCTTCGTACAAACCCTGTTTAATGTAGATGATGATTCTGTCAAGACTATTGTTTGGAGCAAAATTTATGGCATCTGTGATGGTGGTGAAGTTGCCACTCCCATCTGTTGCCACGGTTATGGTATTGTCGTAGTCATTGTCATCATCATCATAATCACTGTCATCATCATTAATGTGGAGCATCTTGTTCCTGGATAGCCACTTTGGAAGGTGAGTGTCTTTGGTGGTTGCGGTATGTATCTTTTGCCTTGAACCAGATGCTGCAAGAGAAAGGGAATTGCTAACATGTTTGTAAGAAGCGACTACGGTGTCTACTAGGAGTGGTTTAAGAGGACCAGATGCAGACTCGAGTCCCTCTAGACAGGTATTCTTGTTGGTGACTGCCGCTGCAAGGAAGGCCCTCACATCTTCTAAGTTGTGGGCAGAAGAAGTGAGTCGAGTGAGCGACTTGTTCAAGGCGGAAATAGTTATTTGGTGAAGTTCGTTGCAGTCTTGAATGGTTCCCTTGTGTTTCTCAGTAATATTACTTTTGCTATTGATATTTGACAGCAAATCTAGTAGCTTTACGCCTTCTGATATGGCAACCTTGAGAGACTGAAGGAGTATATTAATGTTAGCATTGATGTTTATGCTTACTGTGAGCTTTAGCGATTCCAAGCAAACATCCGGGTACGGCGTAGAATTGCAGATAGATGTATATATTAGAGAAGAAGCAGATGTATTTGTAGGTGAAGAAAGAGTATGTTTTGTTGCAAATAAGAGTATTAAAAGGAGAAACTGAAATGAGATTATTTGTTTAGAGAAAAACATCATCTGAATTATATTGTATGTTTGTATTGAATCAATCTGAATCTAAACATATATAACCAAGGCACACTAGAGACATAGATGAAACAAAAGTAGAAAATCATGGAACCAAGAGCTATAAATAAATATTGATGCTTTTATTAGTTACCAGTTAGGACAAAGGGTCACATGTGTTGCCTTGAACCATTTTTTTCTTTTTGCATTATTCCATGTATCAGTGTTATTTTAGTTGCTAGATTTAAAGGTTACATAAAATCCAAAATCATCCTAATATCTTTCTTCACGGGGAACAACACCGACTGACCATTTTACTTTTTCTTTCTCACCCTAGCTAGCTAGATACGGAGTATTTATTTATTTGCCCACACCATATTCCTTACTTTGATAATTCACTCTAAAAAATGTGGANACAAATCTAGTAGCTTTACGCCTTCTGATATGGCAACCTTGAGAGACTGAAGGAGTATATTAATGTTAGCATTGATGTTTATGCTTACTGTGAGCTTTAGCGATTCCAAGCAAACATCCGGGTACGGCGTAGAATTGCAGATAGATGTATATATTAGAGAAGAAGCAGATGTATTTGTAGGTGAAGAAAGAGTATGTTTTGTTGCAAATAAGAGTATTAAAAGGAGAAACTGAAATGAGATTATTTGTTTAGAGAAAAACATCATCTGAATTATATTGTATGTTTGTATTGAATCAATCTGAATCTAAACATATATAACCAAGGCACACTAGAGACATAGATGAAACAAAAGTAGAAAATCATGGAACCAAGAGCTATAAATAAATATTGATGCTTTTATTAGTTACCAGTTAGGACAAAGGGTCACATGTGTTGCCTTGAACCATTTTTTTCTTTTTGCATTATTCCATGTATCAGTGTTATTTTAGTTGCTAGATTTAAAGGTTACATAAAATCCAAAATCATCCTAATATCTTTCTTCACGGGGAACAACACCGACTGACCATTTTACTTTTTCTTTCTCACCCTAGCTAGCTAGATACGGAGTATTTATTTATTTGCCCACACCATATTCCTTACTTTGATAATTCACTCTAAAAAATGTGGACAAAATATAAGATATGAAGCCACCACCTATTGTGATTATAACACATGATTTATTGAGTTAGCTTTGCAATCCAGAAAGGGCTAGCGGCGCAGCTTGTTGCTCGTTTGCCTTCAACCACTATGTAAATTCTATTTTGATGAAATAATTGTATATTAGAAAAAACGTCCTATATATAGCCAAAAAGAGTTTCAACACTTTGGCTCAAGTGCTGGAGGAGTTTACCAAATTGTTCTTGTATTTCTTTTAGATTAATCTCACACGCATACAAATATCTAGCTAGGTTGAGAAAGAACAAGTAAAATGTATATGGTCATCCTTGTTTAACCAAGTCCACACACTGGTTTTCGGTTGGATTCATTAGCCCATTTTCAACCCAATAGTAACCCACATTAGCTTTTCTATTCTAACTCAACTTCTATCCTAGTGGGTTCAAACAAAAAAGAAAACTACGGCAAGTTTTCTAGAGTTAGGATCAAATGAGAAGAAAAACTAAAATGAGAAGGATGAGAAGAAACCACAACCACACATTTGAGATGCACCTACAAAAATAGATGCATCTCCCCTTAAATTTCTCCCTCTTATTTGAATTGTGTGGTTGAAAACTTTTCTCACTCTTCTCATTTTATTTTTTCTTCTTACTAGATCCATTCCCAAGTTTTCTATTCTAACCAACTTTGCACGACAAAGGCCAATGCTTAAACATTTAAAATTCTAGGTGATTGGTCCGCACAGGAAAGGGAAGGTGATAAATGTAATTTTATGGCACATCAAGTTTAGTGATGTGCATATCATTTTTTTTTAAAAGAAAAGCGTGTAAAACGTTTAGATAGAGACCATTTTCAAACGTTTACGATTTAAGACAACTTTACCAAAGCTAAAAAAACTTTTACTTGACAGATGCTCCATAACTTAATGTTATTTTTTTCCATCCTCACCCCTCTATGGCAGTTTAACAAAAACAATTGTCCGAGAGAACTAAAGGAACTTAGTCTGTTTGTCCGGTCCGCGCCTCCTTAAGAGCAAATCGTAAGTCTAAATTGTAAAGGAAATTTGCATTTATGTGACTCACCTAATCTGTTTGTCCAACTGAGGTCCACGCCTCCCTAAGCGCAAATCATAAGTCTAAATTGCAAGGGAAATTTGCATCTACGTGACTAATCATTTCCAACTTGACTCAACTTGTTGCACATTACTAAAATTAGGATTTTTTTCAAAATGCCAAGATTACCCTCCTGACATCGTACTTATCTACCGGTTTCCATGATTTCTCTCTCCATTTGCGAATCCTGCGACTATAATACGAAACAGGATCTTGCTACCTGCGACACACTATAAAATCATTTTTCCTCAAATTCTCATCTTCCCAGGTAACATCTCTCCCTAATTATTTTATCATTTTTATTAAACTTCAGTGTCCTTTTTTCTACCTTTATTTTTTTACAATCTCTCTTCACATTTTTATTTTATTATTATTATTATTATTATTATTATTATTATTATTATTATTATTATTATTTTAATATATTTCACCACTAAATATTTCATGACCAGAAATCACAATATTGTGATGATGGGTAAGAGTTCCTTCTACATATTGGCTGACCAGCATCACCTAGAGAGTATGTCTTCAAGTGAACTTGACGATGTCTAAGACTTGAACTTCTATTGTGATGTAGGCTACACATCTTCCATTAGTCGGGATTGTTAGCGAGCCACCACGCATTGACCAAGATCTTGCTCTCAGCTACAATGTCAAAGCCACCAAGACTACACATCTTGGTCTAAACAAAACGAATGATTTCAGGACATGATTTAAAAAAGATAAAAGGACATGATTTAATTAGATTTTGATTCAGGATTTGTTATGATTTTTTGAGATTGTGTTTATTAGGGTTTATGTAAAAAGGGGGTGAATAAAGAGGGGAAAAACTGAGAATAGGGATATATAACCCTTGTAGATGACGTGGCATGTGGGCCCAAAATGGTTCCCGGTAAATTACCTAACTTTGACGGTTTTTTAAAGTTTTGTTACTTAACTTAATATTTTTGAAAGTTCGTTACATAACATAGAAAATTTTTCTAAGTTCATTACCTATATGTGTAAATAACCTTTTTTAATTTGATTAGTTTATGATGTAGTCAAGTCGGTGAATGTGGACATGGACATGTGAAGATTTTGTTTAAGGATAGATAGGATGATGATCTTCATTTCTTTTATCTTGTATTGTAATGAATAATAGAAATAGGTGTATGGAAATGGACGAAACAATGGAATATGGGAAATTGGTGATCGACTTTATAAAAAGAAAGAAAGATGCAATCCACAAATTGGGCAGGGATACCACGTGGGTGGGGGCTAGTCTTTTAGGCAAAACCGCGTTACAAGTCAAGATTTAACAAGTGATCGAAGTCATATGATATCGATCGTATCTCAGATCTGCATGCCGGACCACTTGCTTTGGTCGATCACTTTCCCTTATTTCCTAACCACATCCAATTAATTATTCACAACTCGATCAGCTTTGGCCAAATACTTATTACTGTTTCATATCCTCTAGATTTATAAATTATAATGCATGCATGTTTTCATTCCAGGGGTATAGTAATAATAATTATCTTTGCANACTAAAAGTATTTTGTATCCCACTCTAACCAATACAAAACATAGAAATCTATTCTTCACCACATTTGTTACCTGATGCTTCTGATGAAATCTAACATAACAAAATACTTGAAATTTATCCACATAACACACTCGATACTGGTACACACTAAGCCACTTATGATGATGTTGTTTCCTTATCTGAAACCCACCCAGATGTCTCGAACTGATGTAGCAGCAAATCAAATTCACATGTACAGGCTACACATCTTCCACTAGTCGGGATTGTTAGCGAGCCACCACGCATTGACCAAGATCTTGCTCTCAGCTAGAATGTCAAAGCCACCAAGACTACACATCTTGGTCTAAACCAAACGAATGATTTCAGGACATGATTTAAAAAAGATAAAAGGACATGATTTAATTAGATTTTGATTTAGGATTTGTTATGATTTTTTGAGATTGTGTTTATTAGGGTTTATGTAAAAAGGGGGTGAATAAAGAGGGGAAAAACTGAGAATAGGGATATATAACCCTTGTAGATGACGTGGCATGTGGGCCCAAAATGGTTCCCGGTAAATTACCTAACTTTGACGGTTTTTTAAAGTTTTGTTACTTAACTTAATATTTTTGAAAGTTCGTTACATAACATAGAAAATTTTTCTAAGTTCATTACCTATATGTGTAAATAACCTTTTTTAATTTGATTAGTTTATGATGTAGTCAAGTCGGTGAATGTGGACATGGACATGTGAAGATTTTGTTTAAGGATAGATAGGATGATGATCTTCATTTCTTTTATCTTGTATTGTAATGAATAATAGAAATAGGTGTATGGAAATGGACGAAACAATGGAATATGGGAAATTGGTGATCGACTTTATAAAAAGAAAGAAAGATGCAATCCACAAATTGGGCAGGGATACCACGTGGGTGGGGGCTAGTCTTTTAGGCAAAACCGCGTTACAAGTCAAGATTTAACAAGTGATCGAAGTCATATGATATCGATCGTATCTCAGATCTGCATGCCGGACCACTTGCTTTGGTCGATCACTTTCCCTTATTTCCTAACCACATCCAATTAATTATTCACAACTCGATCAGCTTTGGCCAAATACTTATTACTGTTTCATATCCTCTAGATTTATAAATTATAATGCATGCATGTTTTCATTCCAGGGGTATAGTAATAATAATTATCTTTGCATTAAATTTGATTGTATACAATATTCAATTTGAGAAATGGTAGCTAGGTCGTTACAAATTAAGATGTACTTATTGAGACCCGGCCTGCATGCATGCATGTCGAAGCTTAGGCCAAGAAATTACTACAATTATGGTTATTAAAACCGATCGGATAATTAATACGATCAGCAGCATGCAGAGGGGCCTCGATCGAATATAATAATGCATGTCCGGATATTGGTCATACATATAATGGTATGATGTAGGGACGACGGACCTTGAGTTGAGTTGTAATCGATCTATATCTACTATACAACGTTCGTTCGTCAAACCAATTAATGCATGCATGTCGTCGTCCTTTCAATTCAATTCAATTAATGTTGCAACGTAGCAAAAGGTCCCGCCCATGTTCTAAATATTCAATTCATATACTTGGAAATACTCAACATATTTATTGTACGTGATTTGAAATATGAAAGAAACAAGCTTGCTATATATATAAGGTATGTTTGTAAAACTAGTGTAATCTCATAACTAGTAGATGAGGATGATAGCTACAAGCTTTTTATTTTATTTTTTATTATTTATTTTTTGCGTATATGTTTTATAAAATAGCTGTAAATGTAATGATAAATTGTAAAATGACAATAAAGGACATTCACATAATTTGAAACAAATAAAACTTATTAATCATCAATATCATGTGTTTCATATTGATGCATGAGTCATCTTTTAATGAATGGCTACAAACATTTCACATTCATATAATGGTATGTATTTGGATTACCTTGGAATTATATATAATCAAAGATATTACATGTCGATCTCTCGAATCATATTCTAAAATCATATAAACATGATATTGGGCAATTATGTTGTTAAACCACAAACTCTATATAATAAACTGTCATAGTTAAATATGAGTCGTAACATTTTAAGTTTTTGACGAATGGCTATAAACATTTCACATTAATATAATGGTATGTATTTGGATTATGTTGGAATTATATATAATCAAAGATGTTACATGTCGATCTCTCGAATCATATTCTAAAATCATATATACCTGATATTGGGCAATTATGCTGTTAAACAACAATCTCTATAATAAATTGTCATAGTTAAATATGAGTTGTAACATTTTAAGTCTTTGACGAATGGCTACAAACATTTCACATTCATATAATGGTATGTATTTGGATTATGTTGGAATTATATATAATCAAAGATGTTACATGTCGATCTCTCGAATCATATTCTAAAATCATATAAACCTGATATTGGGCAATTATGCTGTTAACCAACGATCTCTATAATAAACTATAATAGTTAAATATGAGTCGTAACATTTTAAGTTTTTGACGAATGGCTACAAACATTTCACATTCATATAATGATATGTATTTGGAAACCTGATATTGGGCAATTATACTGTTAACCAACAATATCTATAATAAACTATAATAGTTAAATATGAGTCATAACATTTTAAGTATTCTAGTATACATATATACATCTATATTATTTGTATTAAATATATGTTCATGACACCATCGATATTCATTTTATTTTAGCTGTAACATAGTAATAACTGAATTTAAACTTGCATATTTATTATTAAAAATATAGCAGCCTAAATTATATAAAATTAAGCATAAAGAAGTACGTACTGGTTCAAGGAAAGTAATATTACAATTATTTAAACATAATGTACAACCCTCTATATAATTCTCATCCATAAATGCAAACTTTTCCCTCCAAAATCCACATTCAAATCCACATCCAAATCAAATCAGATACAACCATAACCACAAATCTGAATCCTAGACAAACCCTATACATATCTCTTCAGCTTGCCTTGCCGTGACTCCCGTGAGTCACGGCTTGGCCTCACTCGGTTCCAACAGTCCGAGTCACATCCAAACAAACCCGAGTCCAAAACCAATCACAAAAACAAGAAATAATAAGAAAAGAAAGGAATAAATCAATCAAACTATAATCCGCACCGAGTTACTGAGTCGACTTGGTGGTTCTTCCGAGTTGACCGAGTCGCGACAGAAAAACAAGATCCACATGGTTTTTCATGTTTAAAAATATTTAGTTAAAGGTTTTATCAAAAGAAATTATTATAAATCGGATTTTATTAAAAAGTAAAAATTAGGGCTTGCTAAAAATGGTGTAAAGGGGAAAGAATAAGGCGCGTGGGTTACCAAAACGGAGAGAGAAGTGGCGAGGGGAGGTGCGACGGTGGTGGTGTACGGACTGTAGTGGCGGTGGTGGTGCGTGGATGGTGTTACATGGTGCTTCGAGAGCTAATAAGCTCTAGAAATGCTAGAAATAGGCTGATCTATCGATTGGGAGGGAAAAAGGTCTCTCCGGAAATTCCGGCGACGGTGGTGCCGGATTCTGCTGGTGCTGGCCGGATATTAGGAAGATCCGGTGAGGGAGTTTAGTGAGAGATAGTGAGAGTAGGTGGAATGTGTGTTTTATTATTAGTTGTAAAATGAATTAAAAAATGAAATAAAAGGTTTTTATATTAAATGGGGAGGGGTGGATATGTAAATTGAAAAGTGAGGGTAGATTGTGTAAGATAGGGGCGGAGGGGCCATATATGTCAATTCGGCTAAACTTTTCACAAAAACGATTCTGGGCTCATTCGACATAGCAAACGGACTCGAAAAATTACGAAACTTGCGCCATTATTCACGAAAATGTTGTGTATCGAGAAGTCCTACGTGAAGAGTAGAATGCATATGTATATTTGATCTGTGACACTGTTTGGACACGCTACTAGATATTTTACGCCCATAAAATTTATTTTAGGGTACCCGCAGCTGCAACGCGCGGGGACCCTGCTAGTTATATTTTAATTGACTTATAAAGTTTACAATCAAATTCAAAACTTTAAAACTAGAGTAGAGTTATATTAAATACCAAACTTTTCTTACATACCAAGGGACTCATCCTCACCAGCCATCTAAAAAGAAATCAATGGTTGAGATTAAAAGCATTTAATATTTCACCCATTTTTTATAATTTCTCGGCTCGCGCGCAACCCCGCCCCGTTATGTTATAGAAGAATTGAGCTTCTTGCTGGGCTGGTTATTCAGAGCCGGCAATTGGCTGTCGGATTTCGATATCTCCTAAACCGTTAATCGTTAAGCGAAAGTAATTATACCATCGCGATGAGCATTTAATTATCTTTCTATAGATATGCATTGTGATATACTTTCGACAAAAAAAATTTTTTTCATTTTTTTCACGTTTTTTTCGTGGCCGAAAAATATCATATGTGATATATCATATATGATATTACATATCATATATGATATATCATATATGATATTGCATATCATTTGCATATCANGAGCATTTAATTATCTTTCTATAGATATGCATTGTGATATACTTTCGACAAAAAAAATTTTTTTCATTTTTTTCACGTTTTTTTCGTGGCCGAAAAATATCATATGTGATATATCATATATGATATTACATATCATATATGATATATCATATATGATATTGCATATCATTTGCATATCATATATGATATGTAATATCATATATGATATATCATATGTGATTTTTTCGGTCACGAAAAAAAACGTGAAAAAAACGAATTTTTTTTTTTGTCGAAAGTATATCACAATGCATATCTATAGAAAGATAATTAAATGCTCGTCGTAACGGTATATTTTTTTTCGCTTAACGATTAACGGTTTGAAAGATATTAATATTTGAAAAAAAAGGATGAAAGTGGGTTTTTTAAATTGTTAGGAATAATCTCATCCATTAGATCAAATAAAAATGGAGGGAAGATGGAGGGTGGCGATTAGTCCCTTTGTATGTAAAAAAAGTTTGGTCCTCAAATGATCTTAAATCTTAAAACTATTAGTTATCTAAAAAAAGTTTTAAAAGTTGTATTTGATGAAATATGTAATGCCTTTTTTCTTTCCTTCGAAATAAGGATTTTTGATTATTTTATGATGTAGTCAAGTCGGTGAATGTGGACATGGACATGTGAAGATTTTGTTTAAGGATAGATAGGATGATGATCTTCATTTCTTTTATCTTGTATTGTAATGAATAATAGAAATAGGTGTATGAAAATGGACGAAACAATGGAATATGGGAAATTGGTGATCGACTTTATAAAAAGAAAGATGCAATCCACAAATTGGGCAGGGATACCACGTGGGTGGGGGCTAGTCTTTTAGGCAAAACCGCGTTACAAGTCAAGATTTAACAAGTGATAGAAGTCATATGATATCGATCGTATCTCAGATCTGCATGCCGGACCACTTGCTTTGGTCGATCACTTTCCCTTATTTCCTAACCACATCCAATTAATTATTCACAACTCGATCAGCTTTGGCCAAATACTTATTACTGTGTCATATCCTCTAGATTTATAAATTATAATGCATGCATGTTTTCATTCCAGGGGTATAGTAATAATAAGAGCTCTTTGCATTAAATTTGATTGTATACAATATTCAATTTGAGAAATGGTAGCTAGGTCGTTACAAATTAAGATGTACTTATTGAGACCCGGCCTGCATGCATGCATGTCGAAGCTTAGGCCAAGAAATTACTACAATTATGGTTATTAAAACCGATCGGATAATTAATACGATCAGCAGCATGCAGAGGGGCCTCGATCGAATATAATAATGCATGTCCGGATATTGGTCATACATATAATGGTATGATGTAGGGACGACGGACCTTGAGTTGAGTTGTAATCGATCTATATCTACTATACAACGTTCGTTCGTCAAACCAATTAATGCATGCATGTCGTCGTCCTTTCAATTCAATTCAATTAATGTTGCAACGTAGCAAAAGGTCCCGCCCATGTTCTAAATATTCAATTCATATACTTGGAAATACTCAACATATTTATTGTACGTGATTTTGAAATATGAAAGAAACAAGCTTGCTATATATAAAAGGTATGTTTGTAAAACTAGTGTAATCTCATAACTGGTGGATGAGGATGATAGCTACAAGCTTTTTATTTATTTATTTATTTATTTATTTTTTGCGTATATGTTTTATAAAATAGCTGTAAATGTAATGATAAATTGTAAAATGACAATAAAGGACATTCACATAATTTGAAACAAATAAAACTTATTAATCATCAATATCATGTGTTTCATATTGATGCATGAGTCATCTTTTAATGAATGGCTACAAACATTTCACATTCATATAATGGTATGTATTTGGATTACCTTGGAATTATATATAATCAAAGATATTACATGTCGATCTCTCGAATCATATTCTAAAATCATATAAACATGATATTGGGCAATTATGTTGTTAAACCACAAACTCTATATAATAAACTGTCATAGTTAAATATGAGTCGTAACATTTTAAGTTTTTGACGAATGGCTATAAACATTTCACATTAATATAATGGTATGTATTTGGATTATGTTGGAATTATATATAATCAAAGATGTTACATGTCGATCTCTCGAATCATATTCTAAAATCATATATACCTGATATTGGGCAATTATGCTGTTAAACAACAATCTCTATAATAAATTGTCATAGTTAAATATGAGTTGTAACATTTTAAGTCTTTGACGAATGGCTACAAACATTTCACATTCATATAATGGTATGTATTTGGATTATGTTGGAATTATATATAATCAAAGATGTTACATGTCGATCTCTCGAATCATATTCTAAAATCATATAAACCTGATATTGGGCAATTATGCTGTTAANATAGCTACAAGCTTTTTATTTTATTTTTTTATTACTTTTTTTTTGCGTATATATTTTATAAAATAGCTGTAAATGTAATGATAAATTGTAAAATGACAATAAAGGACATTCACATAATTTGAAACAAATAAAACTTATTAATCATCAATACCATGTGTTTCATATTGATGCATGAGTCATCTTTTGATGAATGGCTACAAACATTTCACATTCATATTAGTATGTATTTGGATTACCTTGGAATTATATATAATCAAAGATATTACATGTCGATCTCTCGAATCATATTCTAAAATCATATAAACATGATATTGGGCAATTATGTTGTTAAACCACAATCTCTATAATAAACTGTCATAGTTAAATATGAGTCGTAACATTTTAAGTTTTTGACGAATGGCTACAAACATTTCACATTCATATAATGGTATGTATTTGGATTATGTTGGAATTATATATAATCAAAGATGTTACATGTCGATCTCTCGAATCATATTCTAAAATCATATATACCTGATATTGGGCAATTATGCTGTTAAACAACAATCTCTATAATAAACTGTCATAGTTAAATATGAGTTGTAACATTTTAAGTTTTTAACGAATGGCTACAAACATTTCACATTCTTATAATGGTATGTATTTGGAATATGTTGGAATTATATATAATCAAAGATGTTACATGTCGATCTCTCGAATCATATTTTAAAATCATATAAACCTGATATTGGGCAATTATGCTGTTAACCAACAATCTCTATAATAAACTATAATAGTTAAATATGAGTCATAACATTTTAAGTATTCTAGTATACATATATACATCTATATTATTTGTATTAAATATATGTTCATGACACCATCGATATTCATTTTATTTTAGCTGTAACATGGTAATAACTGAATTTAAACTTGCATATTTATTATTAAAAATATAGCAGCCTAAATTATATAAAATTAAGCATAAAAAAGTACGTACTGGTTCAAGGAAAGAAAAAAGAATTTTGAAGTCAAATAGCTATACAAATTTTGAAACGCTTTATTTAGTAGCTAGCTTTTTGTTTAAAAGAGCTAGTTTTTCAAAATACAGAGCTTACGGCTATAAAAAAACTTCAAAATTGCTTCATCCAAACAGGCCCATAGCTGTTTCTCGTATTAATATAATATATATATCGATCATGATCACTTGTAATCTTGTTAGTACGTACGTAAATCAAATTTTGCACTAGAATAGTAGAATCATGTTATCACAAAAGAACTTTTGCTATCTTACTTACATACATATAATCCACGACAAGATCATTAATTAATACAAGAAAATGAATCGAAGTAAAATAGTAAAGAAATAATATATTTTACACCATCAATCCTGCTGTATACTTGACTCCAGTGGATGGCAACCATTCGTTTCCTAAGAGGAATTGTGCAACCGTGAAGTTGTTGGCCTGAGTCGAGTCATTAAATACATGCAGACCCGGCCACTTGACTCGACCTCCTAAGCCAGCACCTGGACCATAGTTGGTATACTCTCCATAGTAAAGAGTATCAAGAGCAAATTCGCCGTTCCATTCAAGCCAGCCTTGAGGCTGAATGAGACCACTGATGTAGGATTGCATGATAATGGTCCTCGAATACAGCTTCCACGGCCGTCCAAGGTAGGTAGGAGGGGATAGATAATTAGTACTATTAGTACTACTATTATTACTAGTATTATTATTCATCTGCAAATCAGCAGGGTCGACGGATATATTGGAGAATTGGATAGAAAATCCAGAAGGTTGGGTCGGTTCCTTACGTCCCTGTGCCGTAATTGTGTTTTTTTGGTTAGCAAGTCCTTTCCTAGCTAGGATCTGACAATTTTGAAACACCACAACGCCATCACCAAATATGAAATCAACTGTCCCCTTTATTAAACAGTCTCTGTAGAATTGACGCATGGAGTGGGCGTAAAGAGTGTCTTGGTACCCGATGATAGCACAACGGAAAACAACAGAAAGGTCTGAATCAGATCGGAATGCAACTGCTTGGTGCTTCTCAGGCCCTGCCGTGTTCTCAAATCTAATATCACGCGCTATAAACCCTGTGCCCTTCACAGCTGTACATATATTGATCAATTAATATTTGCATGTAACTATCTAGCAATCTAGTTAATCAAGAATATAATTAATAAATATAATTATGGTACGTGTTGAAGGTAAAGTTGTGATTACCAAATGTAGCAGAACGATAAGTGGTCCAACCATCAACAAAGTTGTGGTTACCAGAAATGATGGTGAGGTCCATGCCATCACCAATCATCATGATGTTGGTTTTCTTTTTACCGATCTCAACGTACTCGTTGTAAACACCCTTCTTGACATAGATGACGAAGCGGCGTGTGTTGTGATCAGGGACTTGAGCGATGGCATCCATAATCCTTGTGAAGTTTCCGCTACCATCTGCAGCTACTACAGCATCGGCTTCTATATTATTGGATTGGATGAGTTTCCTATCTTTTGGTTTTAGCCATCCAGGAGGACCACGGGCTGAAGACGGACCTTGATGATCAGTGACTAGCATGCCAAGTATATCACGGACTAATGATGTGACCTGGTTAAGGCTTCCGGCTACCAAAGTCTTAACAAGGACATTGTTTGTACCCTCAAATCCATCCATGCAGGTATCTTGATTACCGAGTGCCCCGCCTACCCATGTTCTCATATCAGCACCCTTATTACCTGTCCTGTTATACTTGCCTTAAAACAAGAATTTAAATAACTCATTATTAATTAATGTACTTACATATAGATAAGGAAATTAGGGAATTGAATATAGTAGTACGTGATTATTAATGTACTTACATATCAATTAATGTCGTCGTGTCTACAGACAGGACGACATTCATATGTATGCATGTGTGTTAATTAATAAAAGATTAATTATTACCAGTAGAAGGGGTACTGGGGTTTTGGGAAGTTACAGAGAGAGTCCAGGTGAGCTGATCAGCTGAGAAATCAAGGAGATCGAGGCAATCGGCAACGGCATTGGAAAGCCTGAAATCCCCACCTCCAAGGCCACCCGAGAACTTGGAGACGATGCCTATCACATCTCGGACTGTTTGAATCGTAGACTTTACGGAGTCCACAAAAACAGATGCTGGAACTTTCAAATCAGCACTAAAATCATAAGCAGCTGCTGCTGGTGGACTAGCTGATATGATCAACCCAAGGACTAGAATAATAAGCAGTTTGTTCCTCATCATAAAACAATAATTAGTTGGAACAATAACCATATGATCTGTCATCTACAATTGATACTTGCTTTATTAAGGTTAGTAAATGTTTGGAGTTTGATTTAAGTAGACTAGTTCTGGTTAAGTAAGCTTATGCAAAAGTAAATATATATATAGAGATAGTTTGGCAAGTGGTACAGTGAGTGACTGATCGAGTGAGTGGTGGGTGGGTGAAATTAAATGTGTTTGGGTGAAGACAGGTGGAGGCTGATATTTAATGCAAGGAAGCAAATTAAATGGTTCAAAATTTAAAAGCCAAAATGCTTTGATTCTTTCTTTTACTTTTCATTTCCTACTTTTAAGTTTCTTCTTCTTCTCCCTCATGTATGTTTAAGATCGATCGTGGATTCGTTTTGCTTTGTTTTGCTGATAAAGGTGTCATCAGCCCAAGATTCTTTAATTTGTACGTGTCCTCCATTACATATCTTTTCTTTACTTTGGACAACAATCACTTTCTTTTTCTTTCTTTCTTTCTATACAGCTACTTTAATAATTACATTTCTTTTTTACCTTTATGGGCAATAGGAATTTGCAAAACCGTAATCAAAGATGACGAATCAAATTTTTTTTATATGCCAATGGACTCATCTCCATCATCCATCTAAAAAGAAATCAATAGTTGAGATTAAAAGCATTTTAATATTTCACCCATTTTTTATAATTTAAATATCTCTTAAACCGTTAATCGTTAAGCGAAAATAATTACACCATCGCGACGAGCATTTACTTATCTATACTATCTATAATGGAAAAATGGTAAAAGTGAAATGTTGAGTTTTCAACAATAGTCAAATGAGAGAGAAAAGTGAAATGTAATTAATACTCTTATTAAAACACCCCATTACTTAAAAGTACAATGATTTATTCACATTGTACAAACAATTAAAATACAAACCGGGTTGACCCGGACGCTTCAAACCCGCGCGGGTTGACCCGGTTTAATTTGACCCATTTCCGACCCAACCTAGCAAGTTGACCCGGTTTAAATCGACCCATTTATCGACCGGAACGGTTCAACCGGTTGAACCACCCGGGTCGAACCGGGTTTCAAAACATTATCCATTACTTAAAAGTACAATGATTTATTCATATTTTACAATCAATTAAAACACAAACCGGGTTGACCTGTGACGCTTCAAAGCCGGCGGGTTGACCCGATTTAATTTGACCCATTTCCGACCCTACCTAGCAAGTTGACCCGGTTTAAATCGACCCATTTTTCGACCGGAACGGTTCAACAGGTTGAACCACCCGGGTCGAACCGGGTTTCAAAACATTATCCATTACTTAAAAGTACAATGATTTATTTACATTGTACAACCAAATAAAAACATATCTATCAAATTAAATACGACCAATTAAAACACAAACAGGGTTGACCCGGGACGCTTCAAACCAGTTGGGTTGACCCAGTTTAATTTGACCAGTTTTCGACCCAACCTAGCAAGTTGACCCGGTTTAAATCAACTCATTTTCCGACCAGAACGGTTCAACCAGTTGAACAACCCGGGTCGAACCGGGTTTAAAACATTATGTTTAATTCCCAAATCTTCAAACTTTTATTATTTTCCGTTTATAACCTATAATTTTTTTTTTATCAATAAACTATCTATCGCTATAAAATCCCGTTGCTATGCACGGGTACTCGTCTAGTCTTTCTATAAACGGGCACTTTGATATACTTTCGACAAAAAAAAATTTTTCGTTTTTTTCACGTTTTTTTTCGTGGCCGAAAAAAATCATATATGATATACTCCCTCCGTCCCAAAATTATTGTCCAGTTTGAATTTTCAAAGTCAAACCGGTTAAACTTTGACCATAAATATATTTTTCATATTATATAATATTTGATAAAAAATTATACCATTTAAAAGTACACTTAAAACACAATCAATTTATATATTTTGCATCAAATATAATATAACACCTACAAAAATATTTAAGGTCAAAGTTAAAGAAGAAAGACTAAAAAAGTCAATAGTGGACAATAAATTTGGGACGGAGGGAGTATCATATATGATATTACATATCATATATATGACTAGCAAGGTACCCGCGCGTTGCGGCGGCGGGTACCCTGTAAATGAAATTTTTGACGAATAATATTTTGCTATTATATGTTTACTGTGGCAATAACTTTATAAAAAAGAGATTTTTTTATTTTATTATCATTTTGTGTGATATCTTTAAGAAATCTCATACTATTTCATTAAAAAAAAATAGTGCACCCGTGTGATGTTGCAACAATATGGATGATGCAGTCGATAAAATATCAAGATGTGAGGTCAAAGTGATTGATAGTGTCTTGTAGTCGCAAGTAGCTAAAAAAACCGATGTAATAAACTAAATTACATTTGGACGGTATAAAATCTACACATAATTATCACTGATTTCAGCCACATTTAAAATTGCAGTCCAATATATCAGCACAATAATTAACTCAAAATATTCACAAAATTCAACCTAAGTTTTATCTCAATCTTATTTGTTATAATACTTGGTCTGAGCCCGATATTAATTCAATTTCTTAAATTCATAATCATAGCAACGCCACACTCTTAAACCTAAAGACCATTTCGATGTTTTAACATTTACATACTCGAAATCAATTTAATGTATCGTAAGTTTACTTATACAAATTATTTTAGTTAGTTGTTATTGATAAATTGAGGTTTCACTCATGGCCCATCTTTTTATTTCAACGTTAGACTCGGCCCACATAAACAAAATTATATTTGGGCCTTTTATGTGTATCATTAATCCTTTTGTCATACCTTAACCTTAAACCTAAACAAATATATGCAGTCACTCATCTTTTTATTTTGCCAGCCACACACTTCTCTCATCATTTTCTGTCAATCTTATCCCACCAAGTCTCAATACCGAACCACGAATCAATTAATCAAAATCCTTTCTTGTTAAACTCAGCCACAAATTAGAACCCCAACCCTTTTTATATCTTTAAATTGGCTCAAAAATTCCACCTAGTTATTTTCGTTTAAATGAATCTCGGGTAAATTTTTTTCTTGTTCGAATGTCTTTCAAAGATTGAATGCGCCAGGTAGGTGTATCTCATTTTTTTAAAAATTTATTTTCAGTTTGTAAAGATCAATGATGGGTTATCTTTTTGTTCTTTTAAGATCTTAAAAGATCAATCGAAATTTTAAAGAAACCCGAGATATTTGTTGTTTCTTTTGTTTTCGTTTAAGATCTTGAGGAAGAGGAAGATGTGGTTTTTTTTGTTAAGATATTGTTTTCGTTTAAGATCTTGAGGCAGATGTGGTTTTTATTTATTTATTTATTTATTTTATTATTTTTTTTGCTCAGATATTGTTTTCGTTGAAAGAACTATTGATAAATTGTACAACCTGAGATCTCTCTCTCTCTCTCTCTCTTTTTTTTTATTATTTTTTTTATTTTTTATTTTTTTTTTCTTGTTCTTTTAATTTTTTATGTTTCGAACTTTGAAGTTGGTGGAAGTCTCAGATTTGGAATTGGACTAATAGCTTTATTTTTAAGTGATTGGCTTGATTAGATTGTACAATGTGTTTAAATAGTTGTATATTTTGGTGAATGGGTGAATTTTAATTATGGCTCGGAATTATAGGGGTGGGAATTAAATATGGATGGGAATTAAATATGGATGGGTTTTAATGGAGGGTTGTACATTGTGTTTAAATGATTGTAATATTGTGTGTAGGGGTGTTTTTAATGCTATTAATGTAGAATTCTAAGAAAAGTGGTCTGAATTTCGATTCATGCTAGTTTTTGTTGTACACAATGTTTTGTTTGTTGTAATTATGAAAAATTGCTTGCTTTAAAGTGTTGTAAACCATGCATCATTTTTTGTACATCTGAATTTTTTGGAGAGAGAGTCATTCCTCCATTATAAGTAGTATAGATATGTAATATCATATATGATATATCATATGTGATTTTTTCGGCCAAGAAAAAAAACGTGAAAAAAATGAAAAAAAAATTGTCGAAAATATATCAAAGTGCCTATCTATAGAAAGATAATTAAATGCTCGTCGTAACGGTATATTTTTTTTTTCGCTTAACGATTAACGGTTTGAAAGATATTAATATTTGAAAAAAAAGGATGAAAGTGGGTTTTTTAAATTGTTGGGATTAATCTCATCTATTAGATCAAATAAAGATGGAGGGAAGATGGAAGGTAGAGATTAGTCCCTTGGTATGTAAAAAAAGTTTGGTTCTCAAATGATCTTAAATCTATTTATAATTAGTTTGACTTAACTTTGTGACATATTGTTAAAATTATGACACCAAATTGCGTTTTCTCGTTTTTACCCTTTTGCACCTACTACAATTCTATTTCACACATATTTATAATTTTATTTAATTGCCTACTACTCTCTCAACGTCACATAATCGGCCATATCTTCTCGCACGCAATTTCCCTTCCTGGAAATTACACCATCTTCACCACCGTCTCATTCCGATCATGATGACACCCGTCTCGTCCATTTTCCTGCACGCCGGATCTCGTCCAAAACAATGTCAAAGATGATGGAATCGAGTTGCAAAGTGATGGTCACATGCTAAAAAACGGGACACATTTCGCCAAACGGTATCTATACTACGACATCCTGCGAATCAATTGCGAATGTTGAACAAAACGACATAGGCCCCTCGAAATTTCAGAAGGTTGGACTTCTCTTTCCCATAAAAGAATATAATGAAGGTTTATAAAAGTACTCATACTTTTTGTTCCTAAAATACGTGTTTAATTCCTTAAAAAACAAAGAATCATCTTAACATACCGGTTTATTTTACTTCAAATTTTCCCACATTACTTAAACATGCTTTTCAAAGGCATTCGTAAAATCTACTCAATAATATCTAGAAACACAAACCCAAAAGTTTTAAAGGTAAATGTCAGAGTTCAAAGGGACCACAAAGCTCAACAATAAAGTTCATCTATGCCCTTAGATTTCTGATGATTATCCGGGAGGTAATTATTGTAGGCCACTAAATAGTACGGTCATCTGAACGTTTAATATGTTTTTTCATTTCATAATGATTGTTATGGATAAGATCATGATGTTCCGATTTTAATCTGGTTGTATAAATATAGAAGGATCACTACTGCCCTTGAATCAAGTACAATGATCATAATCCAATTCGTTGGAGGCGTTCCTCATGGTTTGGCTTTCACGTCGATCATGTTTCAACACCACATGGCATCTTTTTTATTTATTGCGGTCTCAATGAAGACACATGATCGACTAACAGCCGTGTGATCATATATTATCTTTCTTCCTTTAAATCACCTTCCACATTCATGTAAGGGTTTTAAGTATTGAGATGGAATTAATTTGTAGCGCTTAGTATCAGGATTGTAAATTGAATATATTTAACATCCTGCCTACTATCACACAACATTGTCTGCTTTGCCCTGATGGGTCACGACTTTATTTTTGTGGCCCTCATGTGTGATTGTAAATTGAATATATTTAACATCCTGCCTACTGTCACATAATATTGTCCGCTTTGCTCTGATGGCTCATGGCTTTGTTTTTGTGGCCCTCATGTGAGACTTCCCGATAGGTCACCCATACTAGTGTTACTCCCACATGAGCACGCTGAACGGCTCTGGAGTGGCTTTGATACCACCTTGTAACATAATGCCTACTGTTACACAATATTATCCGCGTTGCCCTGATGGCTCACAAATTTGTTTTTGTGGCTCTCATGTGAGACTTTCCGTTGGCTCACCGATACCAGTGCTACTCTCACATGAGCACGCTTAACTACTAGTTCATAAGTACTCCACTCACAGTAGACCATAAAACGCGTTGTGTCTGATAAGGTCAAGATATTACTTATATACCCAACATCATTCAAAGCCACTAGCGATGTGGGATTTGCCTAGGGTGTTACATGCGAATGTATTACAAACTTATTGGGAATGTATTACGAATGTGTTGCGAATGTAAGAATTTATTTTTATTTTGTTTATTTATTTTTCATGATTTTCCTATCTAATTCATTTGAAACCACATGCATGAATTCTGCGTCAGTTGTCATTCTTTCATCCTGATTGTTGATCTTTTTTTGTCTAAATAACTCTCATCACTTTCTAAATCAAACATCATTGTTCCAATATCAAACACTGTTAGCATGTCTTCAGAAAACATTGTCTAATGCCACGGAAACAAGCAAATATAGTTTGGATGTGGCAGGGACCTCCTGTTCAAGATCCCATTCTCCTCTTAGATCTCGGTCTCCACCTCTCTCACGAAACATTAGACCCCTTCACATGACTGATGAGAAAAATTCTTTAATTAACCAGTTTATAGTATAAGTCAACATAAACAAAAGAGGTGAAAACACACCTAGATGATTATAAATTGCGTATTATGGTCATTGACGAGATGAAAGAAAATCTGGCCTGGGCGGAATATTGGTGCAATTCTGTGTTAATAGAATTTAGGATGCACGAGAAGAAAATTAATGAGATCAAGGTTCAAATTGAATACATTTAAAAACAAGTGTAAGGGTTGAACAAACCAACTATGTTTGGCTTACCAACTTATTTAATCAAGTTTCTTTGTCACCTTTGTTTGTTTCTACTTTGTTAAATACTTTTGTTACATTTTCTAATTGATATTTTTGTTAAACATGTTGTATGTGTGGTAATTTTTTGTGTAGTGTGCAACATTTATGCCTACGTTATTTACGACATTATTATAAATATATTCCTAATATTAAGTGGGGTGGGGTTGGTAACTGAAAAGAGGTTTATTGTATTACCAAAAAAATCAATTAGTATCACGCGTAATGCACATGATATCTGACCTATTGTTTACATATGGTACAAAATCATTGGTTTGGGGTGAGAATAATCGTACATTTGGTTTCCCACATTCAGCAAGGACTCCAAATTATGATCGAAATAAAGAGTTGGGGTAGCACTCACGATGCAACTATAAAGTGCGTGTTGTTATGCGAAGGTTGAGTAGCTTTAGCTTGATTGTGATTTGGTTCATTTCATGTTCATTTCATGGAAATGAACTAATATTTATAGAGATGCATTTAGGGTTTCGTGTCACCCATGAATGTGATCCAATGGTTGAGGATGGTCCACGTGGTGGACATCCAAGGGATGAGACAAGAATGACACGTGGCGTATCATCCTTGGCTCAGTCAGATTCATGGAATGTCCCATGCACGATATCACGTACTAGCATGATATCCCTAGCACCATCTATACTCGAATGAGGTAGTGACACATATTTGTTTGTTTAAACGACCCTCGATAAGTTTCCAGTCAAGCCGTTTCCTAAACATGTTTATCAAGCTTGATTTGTTCATGTTTGGCCTTGGAAATTGTTTCCCAGGCAAGTTATGTCGGGCCTTAGCCTCGGTGGGATTCTCTTGGGCCTATTATGGGTGTACGGGCTTTAGCCAATTAGGCTGAAACTTCCATACTCTGTCAAGTCTCGCCAGTCCATTAGTATATTGACTGTAGGGAGATATGGTGATGGACTCATGTTTGATGATGAGGCATTTTTTAAGTCTTGATAAGACGTTTTTCCAAGCCTTTAGGGAGCTTTTAATGCATGCTGAGCCTGTAATGCGAACACCTATGTAAGTAATTGCAAAGGTTAAGTATTTGGAGAATATTTTGTCTCAAATCTTGTTATGCTTAATGTGTGTTCAGCTTTTTGATGTGAATACCCATGCTATTAATTGCAAGGGTTGAATAGTTGGAGGATATTCGTCCCCTGGCCTAATACGCGAAATATTACCAAGTCCGAACCCAATAATGGCCATCCTCATCACTGTCATACTCTCTCACAGAAGGAGATGATGATTGGAATAAGTATAATGGTTTTGGACTTAAATCTGATCGATAATCAACAACAATAACATACCCAATCTTGCCAAAGCTAACACAATGATCCAACAATTCATTGTTGGCCACTTTTTATTTTTCTTTTCAAAGGGGACACCATCACAATGTATACAATAAAATATTCAACACACACATATTCAACGCAAGACTTGTACCCACACCCACTAGGGATATGAGCATGTCACATCATCTCACATATACAGTTAGGCTACAAGTCCTTTGATCATCCAAGAATAAGGTTTCATGATTTTAACCATCTTTTTGTAGGATGTAAATGAATGCGATCAACCGTGCAAGAAGAAATAACCGTTCCTTTCGCCCACTACTAAATGATAATAATAAAAGACACAACGATGCCTAATGTCAACCAAAAAATGTAGTAATAATTACATAGACCAAACACATGATATAAGGAATCAGATAAACATCAGTAGTTAATGAATCTTCTCCATTATGTTGAAACCATAAGCGCGCAAGATCTCCAATGCTGCAATCAAAAGTAGAAATAAAACTTGGTATGAGTGGTGCAAATCCTCAAAAGCATATGCATAGTGACCCACAAAACATTAGTTTTCCCAAAGATTGAATCGTGGGTATGGTAAAGAAAGGAACTTTCAAGCTTTAATAATAGACACACACTCTTGCCGGATACATCCTACCTCCCCATACCCATCCTACCTCTCCCGCTTGGAAAGATTGGGTAATGTTGTTGTTGTTTTAGTAGATAACAGGGAAAAATTACATCTTTTGTACCCAAGGATGTAATGTATTTCACTTTTACTGATGAAGGGATGGTGATTTTTCAAAGTTTATGACATGGATATTTAGTGTAAAAGTTGACAAACTAAGTAGATGTATTTTGCTGTTTACTCTTAGTTTATTCACAAGTTATCTTTTAATTTTTCATTTTTCCGTATTATATATCTTAGGTTTCAGATCTTTTACTATTAATCAACAATGTCATCAAATTGTGTATCAATTAATATATAATTATCCATAATTTGAGTATAAGTAAGAGATTATTTAAATTTAAAAACTTAATATAGCAAGTTAAAAAAATGGATCATCATCTGAATCAAAAGGTAGAAGTGTAACCACAAAAAAGCATGACAATTACCTGGTTCATAAACTTCTGGATCAATAGGTCTTAAGACACCAGTGCTTTTAATTTTTTTGGCAAGTAAAAGCTGTCAAACAAAAGCACAGGTGTACGTAGTTAGCACCAAACACGCTCTTGTAATACATCATGACTTAAAAAATGAAATAATGAAAGCAATAAAATAGATACCAGTGCTCCAATTGCCACTGGAATCCCTNATCACACAACATTGTCTGCTTTGCCCTGATGGGTCACGACTTTATTTTTGTGGCCCTCATGTGTGATTGTAAATTGAATATATTTAACATCCTGCCTACTGTCACATAATATTGTCCGCTTTGCTCTGATGGCTCATGGCTTTGTTTTTGTGGCCCTCATGTGAGACTTCCCGATAGGTCACCCATACTAGTGTTACTCCCACATGAGCACGCTGAACGGCTCTGGAGTGGCTTTGATACCACCTTGTAACATAATGCCTACTGTTACACAATATTATCCGCGTTGCCCTGATGGCTCACAAATTTGTTTTTGTGGCTCTCATGTGAGACTTTCCGTTGGCTCACCGATACCAGTGCTACTCTCACATGAGCACGCTTAACTACTAGTTCATAAGTACTCCACTCACAGTAGACCATAAAACGCGTTGTGTCTGATAAGGTCAAGATATTACTTATATACCCAACATCATTCAAAGCCACTAGCGATGTGGGATTTGCCTAGGGTGTTACATGCGAATGTATTACAAACTTATTGGGAATGTATTACGAATGTGTTGCGAATGTAAGAATTTATTTTTATTTTGTTTATTTATTTTTCATGATTTTCCTATCTAATTCATTTGAAACCACATGCATGAATTCTGCGTCAGTTGTCATTCTTTCATCCTGATTGTTGATCTTTTTTTGTCTAAATAACTCTCATCACTTTCTAAATCAAACATCATTGTTCCAATATCAAACACTGTTAGCATGTCTTCAGAAAACATTGTCTAATGCCACGGAAACAAGCAAATATAGTTTGGATGTGGCAGGGACCTCCTGTTCAAGATCCCATTCTCCTCTTAGATCTCGGTCTCCACCTCTCTCACGAAACATTAGACCCCTTCACATGACTGATGAGAAAAATTCTTTAATTAACCAGTTTATAGTATAAGTCAACATAAACAAAAGAGGTGAAAACACACCTAGATGATTATAAATTGCGTATTATGGTCATTGACGAGATGAAAGAAAATCTGGCCTGGGCGGAATATTGGTGCAATTCTGTGTTAATAGAATTTAGGATGCACGAGAAGAAAATTAATGAGATCAAGGTTCAAATTGAATACATTTAAAAACAAGTGTAAGGGTTGAACAAACCAACTATGTTTGGCTTACCAACTTATTTAATCAAGTTTCTTTGTCACCTTTGTTTGTTTCTACTTTGTTAAATACTTTTGTTACATTTTCTAATTGATATTTTTGTTAAACATGTTGTATGTGTGGTAATTTTTTGTGTAGTGTGCAACATTTATGCCTACGTTATTTACGACATTATTATAAATATATTCCTAATATTAAGTGGGGTGGGGTTGGTAACTGAAAAGAGGTTTATTGTATTACCAAAAAAATCAATTAGTATCACGCGTAATGCACATGATATCTGACCTATTGTTTACATATGGTACAAAATCATTGGTTTGGGGTGAGAATAATCGTACATTTGGTTTCCCACATTCAGCAAGGACTCCAAATTATGATCGAAATAAAGAGTTGGGGTAGCACTCACGATGCAACTATAAAGTGCGTGTTGTTATGCGAAGGTTGAGTAGCTTTAGCTTGATTGTGATTTGGTTCATTTCATGTTCATTTCATGGAAATGAACTAATATTTATAGAGATGCATTTAGGGTTTCGTGTCACCCATGAATGTGATCCAATGGTTGAGGATGGTCCACGTGGTGGACATCCAAGGGATGAGACAAGAATGACACGTGGCGTATCATCCTTGGCTCAGTCAGATTCATGGAATGTCCCATGCACGATATCACGTACTAGCATGATATCCCTAGCACCATCTATACTCGAATGAGGTAGTGACACATATTTGTTTGTTTAAACGACCCTCGATAAGTTTCCAGTCAAGCCGTTTCCTAAACATGTTTATCAAGCTTGATTTGTTCATGTTTGGCCTTGGAAATTGTTTCCCAGGCAAGTTATGTCGGGCCTTAGCCTCGGTGGGATTCTCTTGGGCCTATTATGGGTGTACGGGCTTTAGCCAATTAGGCTGAAACTTCCATACTCTGTCAAGTCTCGCCAGTCCATTAGTATATTGACTGTAGGGAGATATGGTGATGGACTCATGTTTGATGATGAGGCATTTTTTAAGTCTTGATAAGACGTTTTTCCAAGCCTTTAGGGAGCTTTTAATGCATGCTGAGCCTGTAATGCGAACACCTATGTAAGTAATTGCAAAGGTTAAGTATTTGGAGAATATTTTGTCTCAAATCTTGTTATGCTTAATGTGTGTTCAGCTTTTTGATGTGAATACCCATGCTATTAATTGCAAGGGTTGAATAGTTGGAGGATATTCGTCCCCTGGCCTAATACGCGAAATATTACCAAGTCCGAACCCAATAATGGCCATCCTCATCACTGTCATACTCTCTCACAGAAGGAGATGATGATTGGAATAAGTATAATGGTTTTGGACTTAAATCTGATCGATAATCAACAACAATAACATACCCAATCTTGCCAAAGCTAACACAATGATCCAACAATTCATTGTTGGCCACTTTTTATTTTTCTTTTCAAAGGGGACACCATCACAATGTATACAATAAAATATTCAACACACACATATTCAACGCAAGACTTGTACCCACACCCACTAGGGATATGAGCATGTCACATCATCTCACATATACAGTTAGGCTACAAGTCCTTTGATCATCCAAGAATAAGGTTTCATGATTTTAACCATCTTTTTGTAGGATGTAAATGAATGCGATCAACCGTGCAAGAAGAAATAACCGTTCCTTTCGCCCACTACTAAATGATAATAATAAAAGACACAACGATGCCTAATGTCAACCAAAAAATGTAGTAATAATTACATAGACCAAACACATGATATAAGGAATCAGATAAACATCAGTAGTTAATGAATCTTCTCCATTATGTTGAAACCATAAGCGCGCAAGATCTCCAATGCTGCAATCAAAAGTAGAAATAAAACTTGGTATGAGTGGTGCAAATCCTCAAAAGCATATGCATAGTGACCCACAAAACATTAGTTTTCCCAAAGATTGAATCGTGGGTATGGTAAAGAAAGGAACTTTCAAGCTTTAATAATAGACACACACTCTTGCCGGATACATCCTACCTCCCCATACCCATCCTACCTCTCCCGCTTGGAAAGATTGGGTAATGTTGTTGTTGTTTTAGTAGATAACAGGGAAAAATTACATCTTTTGTACCCAAGGATGTAATGTATTTCACTTTTACTGATGAAGGGATGGTGATTTTTCAAAGTTTATGACATGGATATTTAGTGTAAAAGTTGACAAACTAAGTAGATGTATTTTGCTGTTTACTCTTAGTTTATTCACAAGTTATCTTTTAATTTTTCATTTTTCCGTATTATATATCTTAGGTTTCAGATCTTTTACTATTAATCAACAATGTCATCAAATTGTGTATCAATTAATATATAATTATCCATAATTTGAGTATAAGTAAGAGATTATTTAAATTTAAAAACTTAATATAGCAAGTTAAAAAAATGGATCATCATCTGAATCAAAAGGTAGAAGTGTAACCACAAAAAAGCATGACAATTACCTGGTTCATAAACTTCTGGATCAATAGGTCTTAAGACACCAGTGCTTTTAATTTTTTTGGCAAGTAAAAGCTGTCAAACAAAAGCACAGGTGTACGTAGTTAGCACCAAACACGCTCTTGTAATACATCATGACTTAAAAAATGAAATAATGAAAGCAATAAAATAGATACCAGTGCTCCAATTGCCACTGGAATCCCTACAGTGAGAGCCATGGCACTGATCTCTTTCCCATTATGAGTCCTCCCAAATTCCAATAAGGTAGCCTCGTGATTTTCTGTGGGTCGACCTTTTGGGAAATCTATCACTACTTCATGATGCAAAACAACCATGTCCTGAAATAATGAAGTTATTATTTTAACTGCATACCATCCTCCAATAATATATTTCTGAACCACATAGTATCTTCTCATACGATTTATAGTTTTTTCGTTCAGACCAATTACTGAGACCAAATTTTCATATTTGTAAACACACGCACACGCACATACACACTGGTAATTACCTGTTCCTTGCTGGTATAAGCTAATCTTTCTTCCATGCGGAGGCAGGTCACATCAAACGCACTTTGGCATGAAGAGGGCACCTCTGTTTGATCGTAAAAACCCAAGAACCTAAACAAGAAGAAGTAGAGCTAGAAGTTGAGCAATTGATACTAGCTAGTCATGAGAAGCATACTATTAACTGAAACCAAACTAGTTTCAACTCACATAATTGCTTTAGCTGTTCTGGTTGCAGCAACCCCATCCTCTTTGCAGATTCCAAGTCCTATAAGCCTATCTGTGATAAGCTTGTCTGCCTTCACAAATTCATCATCCTTGTTGTTACTGCTGCTCTCAAACTCCCCCAAAAGTTCATATAGAAATCTTCTATATGTCGGTCTCTCTTTATTTGTTAGAATTGAACAAACTTCACTATTGAAAAAACCAAGTCGTGCCAGTGAACCCATTATTTCACCAAACCCTGTGCAGATATCCATCGTTAAGAGGAGTAAAGGCACACGGTCAAGAACAAAATGAATTAAAACATTGTCTTACGAAAAGCCTAATACTCCCTAAACAGAAATAGTACCTTCATAGCGAAGAGTCCCACGAAAGACTGTCAGTGCTTCATTTTCTATACCATACAAATCTGCATATATTAAGGAGTTGCGGTTGGGTAGGACCTCCAGTGCAAAAGCTGGAAAATCATGTAGCCGGAAGTTTGTGGCTGAACTATATAAATCCTCACCTGAACATTCACACCAACTAAAACTCATAAACAAAGAAATTAAAGATTACACCTCTATCTGCTATGGAGAGAGAGAAACCAGAAAAATAAGTGTGACTTGTTAATTATATAAAGTTGTGATGGTGTCAAATCCGGTAGTTCTCAAAAACTGGTACTCTCATGTTATTATTAGATACAAGAGGAGAGCAATATCAAGACAGCTGTAGAATTTCAGAAGCCTTGTTGGGCTGTTTTCATGTTCAAAACATCAAACCAAATAAAAGCAACAAATGAGACTAATAAGATCCTGATCATTTTACTATCTACTAAAAAAGGATCACAATGAAATAGCTACCAAGTAACTCTTGATCATTACTTATAATTAATTGCAGAATTTCACTTTCCCACTCATCATACTCTCAGACTTACTCCATAATCTATCACATGGAGAGCTACAAGACTTGGTAATATGATTCTATTGTCTGAGATCTGGACGTCTCTATGATAGAATCATATTACCAAGTTTTTTAAAAAAGATTTGTAGCTCTCCATGCGCTAGATTACAGATTAAGTTTGCCGGTATGATGAGTGGGAAAGTTAGCTGGTTGTAAGTAATATGAGGAGTTAATTATTAGCTAATACCAAGCTCTCTGCACACTAGCTACAAATTCAACTTCATTTCAATTTCATTTAACAAATTAAGAAATATGTCTTCAATTTCCAAACAGTTTACCAAAGACATATTGTGAGATATCTGCTAATGGCGTTGGAAGGTTTCATTCACTTTCCGATAGGTATAGTAACAGTTACAGGTCTAAATATTAAGTCACAGAAAAAGTTGAGTTGAATAACTTACCATCAACATGTACAGTTTTTCCATCTTGTCGATAGGTGGCAGGATTTTGTCCAGCTCGTATAGCCCCAGCTGGATTCCAGCTGAAACAGAAATTTTAAATTAATAAAGTTTACATTATGTAAAAATCAACTGGTTACAAAATTGTAGTTATAAACTAGTCCTGATGTAATGAACTGAATTTGTAGAGTCTCGTGAGACGATTCGAGATATTACATAAGTAAGTGCAAATAATTAGAGCTGTTCACTGTTCGGTTATAACCGAGTTGTCCAATTGGATATTTTGGATTGGACTATATATCTGGTTCAGATTTTTGGTTTAGTTTGGATCAAAACCAAAAAGTAATAATTTGTTTTGAATATTGGACTTGGATACTATGATCTAAACTGAAAAGTCCAAAGAAACCAATTTTATGGTTTCCATAAATGTCTCAGTTGGGAATGGACAAACATGTTTTGACTTTTTGATGAAGGTGATCTTCATTTTTGAATTATCAAAACATGGTGGATTCCTTATTTTATCAATATAAATCCGACAACAGCTTTATTCTCTAAGGTAAACGAGCCGAGATCAAGCCTTGTCGCGCTCAGGATCGGCTTGGGTCATTTACACCCCCAAGTTAAAATGTCCAGCATTTATCAATGGAAAAACAGAATTGCTAAAATTGATCCAACCACTGTTATTTGGTTCAGTTCGTTTCTTGATATAGCTTAAAAAGTTCTGATCTATATTTTAGAAATAGAAATCCAAATATATTTATCTATTTGTGTCAGATTGAACCGATCCATCATTTGAACACCACTACAAATAATTAGCTAGGTTGTTATGATGTACTTTATTAAAAGCAGACAACTTGATTTATAAAATGGAATGCATGATGGTTAAATACAATGAAACAAGATAAAATCAATTAACCTAAATCAATCCCCAGTCAGACCAAAATCATCACTGCCAAAAGTGAACTAAACATCACTTATCACAGATTTAAGCACTTTAGGATTTTGAAGGGGTTTAAAACCTCTAGGCGAGATCACTCTTTCACCATCCCTCTGACTGTTGAGGCATCTTGATTGAGAATAAAGGATTCCCCTAGGGTTTTAAGGGTGGTAACGCGCTACAACTTAAACTACTTATATTAATTCTACTGACTATCGTTTTTGTGTGGCTGTCTCCCATTGGAAGACGGATATTAGGGAACTTTTTGTGGTTGAGAAAGATACCTGAACTTGTAAGCTAATGGATTATTTGCTGCTGCTGGAGATGGAATACCACCACAATTGGATACAAAAGACCTGACTTTACCACCTTGGGCATGTGCTTGGTTGATCATGCTCATTGCCATCATATGATCTGAAACACAAAAAAGTATGAATGTTTCCCTTCTATAGTGCAACTAGATAACAGACAAAAGCAGCAAGTTGTTTGATCACCAATAAAAGTGATGGAAAATCTTTTTGACAAATAAGGGGCTAATAATGAATGATCAATCTAATAATGTTTATGATGTTGCTTTAACTGAAAACCAAAGAGAGAAAAAACAACCTATTCCAGGATCCAAGCCCATTTCACCAAGAATTGTAATGCCAGAATCTTTGGCTGCATCATGTAGCTTGCACATCGTATCATTGATGTAGCTAGCAGTGACAAGATGTTTTTTGAGCTGTGTCACGAAACAATACATGTACTTTACAAAACAAGAAACAATAATAAAGCCAAATTACACCAATGCATATTCACGTCTTCAGCTAACGATTCTTTATATGAACAAAAATAGAGAATGAGCCATCGACATATCAAAAGAGGATATATATGCATGGATACCAGTGGTACACCTTTCCAATGGTAAATGTTCCAGAATTGTACTTACTGCTAACTGTGGTTATGACAAATGATAAAGTGAACGACTTTAACAAAAGCCATAATCAATATGATCATCAGACTGCGATTCTACTTTTTGAATTTCTTAATCTATAAAGGATGAGTAACACTGTATGATAACCTCATATAAGGATGATAGTGCGAACTACAAGTTCCAAGACTTGAAGTGTGTATAATTGTTTGAGGGAAAGCGCAGGGTATCTTAATTTCGAATTTTGAGTTCCATTTTTATATACATGTATCTCATCTAACATATAAAAATAATAAGCTCTACTCAGGAATCAGCAAGTGATACTTTATTGACTGAATCTACCACTCCAGTTGATGCATGTGCAGAATATATTTTTACAATATGAGATGGAAAATCCAGATCAAGTTCTTCTTTAATTGATATTTGGTTAACCATATATCTTACGATTTAAACATTGCCATGCTGATGAAGAGTACAATACCTCAATGCAGAGATTAGCTATGGTACAATGAAAGCTTGGAGGCAAGAGACTGATAACAATATCGACCTGCATAATAGTACATTGTCTGTCAACAACGAGACGACAGATAAAACAGGACGAGGAACTTCACTACTTTATGAGAAAGAGATGTATAAAATAACTAAAGCAAGTTCCTAGCAAGTAACCAAAAGAAATTAAATATAGCCTATTGAAAACAAGCTAGTACATAACGTTAGCCACTAACCTCTCTAGAATAATAAAACAAAGGTTCAAATTACATGTAATATGAAACTACGCACTAAAAAAGCCAATAAGATGATAATTGGACTATTCCGTCCACTTCTAATGAGAAAGTAGGTTTCTCTACCTTTGAAATATTTTCAGAAATAAGAACTGCAATCCGAATCAAATAACAAATATAAATCTGAAACAACTGCTCATGTTCAAGCCACCTTCTTTTTGGCTGACATAACCTCAATAATATTGTTTTAATATTCTCTCTTTTTCTCAACACTCAGATGCCTCAAGATTGATTGACCTAAAAACTGTGCATTCTAGTTTGTTTAGTCCCTCCATCCATGAACGATCTCTGCCTTATGCATTACTTAGCTTCCTGCAAATCCATCTATTTCATAACTATTTTTCAAATTTCATGCTGGTATATCACTGCTTTTAGTTCACTAACTAATCAAGTGCCATTCGTTTTACCTTCGTATGTCACTGCCAGTTCAATATGTACTCTCTCCATAAACGGCAATTTTAAAAAATAGTTTTAGCATAGTATTTTACTACTTCCCTAATCACTTGCATCTAAAACCCTTCATGTGTAATTAATATATTTGCATACAACCTAAAAGCCTTCATATTTTGTCCATAGCATCAACAGAAGCATTTCAATATTGAGACGAGCAATAGAAATTAGTATCTACCTGAGCGATGTACTTATAGAGACTATCATGATCCATCACATCCAACTGAATTGCAGTTGCATCTGGAATACCTTCAGTTATCTACATTGAATAATCAAAGACAATGATAGTTTCATATACCAGAACAGTTCAATTGCAAACAGTTATTCAAAGATAACCCCGCTTCTGTGTGACTAAAGGCAAAGCAACTTATTGTTGCTGAATCTTTACTTTCCATACTTATAGATTTTTTTTTTTTATTTATTATTATTATTTTTTTTAATTATCCTATTTTCTAGATATTTATTTGGTATTATGCAGCCCAAGTCATGTATGCATAGAGGGTGGGCTAGTATATGTGGTCACATAGTAAAACATCAGTCTAACAAAGTTGCATTTTATGACAAAAGCCCGAATCATCAATAAAATATGTGGTCACATAGTAAAAGTTCAATGAACATACCTCCTCTGCATCCTTCAGAAAAAGTGATGCAACTACAACTTGAACACAGTTCTGCTCCTGAAATTCTTCTATGTTACATGATTTTGTCCATTCTAGAGGCGTGTTTCTTCCAATTGATGCCAAGAGTTCAACAGCAGGTTGACAAACCCTCCCAGCACCTAAAATAAGAACAACATTCCTCCTTTTTGAACCATATCCCAACTCTACACAACTATCCTTGACTTTGCCAACCTTAAGCGCGAACGAATTTTCTTTTCCCTTCGGATTTGTAATTGATGTTAAAGTATCAACTATTTTCTCGAGGACCACATTGGTATCTGCACCAACCTGGTTATATTGACATCATGCATGAACTAAAATAAGTAACTATACAGTATTATCTTATGAAGTTCATAGTGAAAAATTTTGAACTCATTACTGAACAGGCTACATAATATGATACCTAAACTTGAAGTTGGATAAGAAGCCTGTTAGGGTCAAACATGAAGACGCTATAATTGAAGAGTTGCATAATCTGTTTTCTAATTTTTGGTAAAACATGTTATTCTATACTTAAGTTATGTCAACTGCATAGGATGCCATTAATAACTAAATCAAGTGTTGTAAAAATCAGCCCAGGCGGCCGACTAATCGGATCCTAGGCGCTGATCAGCCACCAGCCGCTGCAATTTCCATCAGCTGGCCCAAAAATCGGTCAAAGGGTGGCCAACACCGGTCAACGGCGGTAAAAAAGTAGGAAATTACAATTCTCGCTCAGAGGTTCGTAATGTTGTTGCTGATAACTCCGGCCTTGAAGGAAAGTTTATGTGATTGTGAAAATATAGTCAATAAAGGTGTTGTGTGCATGACTGTGAAAACGTTATATTGCAAATTTCTCAGGATCTTCCGTTTTGGTTGTGGCATATTAGAAAATCAAAATCTAGTCTACCTAAATATGATGGATAATACACAGACAGATTTAATCTTCAGCATGCAGAAAATGTCTAACAGAAAAATAGAAAATAAGGATATACTAACAAGATACAAATATGAAGGGACATTATATTAGACTAAAAGAACTTAAACTTGCTAACAATAGTGGTAAATTTGAATCTTTCTACTCAGGCTAGGCCCTCTTAACTTTCTAATCTTTTAACCGGAAGTGTGGAACTATGACATAAAATTATTACTAATAAATCTTGTTCATTGTTGCTTATGGTGTAATTGTTGGCTGTTGGCCTTGCATTGAACCTATACGTAGAAACATTGTATCAGGATGTGTCCTAGGTGTATATTTAAGAACTCACTTCAAGTTCTGAGTAAGACGTCGAGTCTGTGCATTGACCCACTTGACACTTCACTAGATGAAAAGAGCCACCTGCAGCTTCGATAATATCCAATGCCTCGTTAATCAGAAACTGGTCAAACAGATGACCACTAATTGAAACCTGTAGAGTCAATCATCGCTTGTTATTGAATTTATCTTTTTGAGAAATTAAATGATCACATGTTATGCATTATATGATACTGCTGAAAGCTAAATAAATAATAATGAAGCAGGAGAGTCTGGAACAGACCAACATAGTGTATCTCTTCCTGTTAGATCCAAAGTTGGCTACATTCTCCGACACTTCTCTGGAAATCAATAGATGTAATTTCCATTAGTTGATTAACTGAAATCTAAATAAAACATATCAAAATACTAATTGAAAAGGCTACATTATTTTTATTTGTTTATGTAAGTCATTCACTTAAAGCTTCCATTGTACACCTCGAAGATGTAGACTTTTGCACACGATTTTAAAGCTACTTTGATGCTAGTAAGGTTATCTTAATTCATTACTCTTAATGCATCTAAATCCAGTACTACCAACTTCATACAGTAACTAAGTAAAACAGGAGTTAAATTTAACCACAAATCTCTCTATCATGTAAAGATTGTACGTTTTGTCAGAATGCTTACTCTGAATTCCGCATTCGGGGAATATATTCATATAAGTTTGTAAGAGCTCCTCCATGTGCTATACAAGCTCTCCGTAAGTGAAGAGGTAAATCTTCAATATCTTTTGTAGAAGCCAAGTTCCCAATAAAATCGGAAAGAACATCACCAAAATGTTGGGAAGCCTTAATGAAAGACAATAGCAAGTTAGACATCAAAACTTAAGAATGATGGTAGCTGACAAGTTAAGTTTCACGGATAAGGAGCAAAACAAAAACATCTGATTAGAGAGACCAATAAAGTATGCACCTCCTTGGCAAATTCAGTTGGCAAAATGTCAACAGCTAAACATATTACACCATTACCATCAACGTCTTCATGGTATGAGTCACCCGCTGGGTCATATCTGGCAGCCAGGATAAGTTTTAATTATCAAGACTAGGTAACATATACATTTTATGATGAAAGAAGGGAGCAATATATGAAAATATAACGTATCAATAATGCACCTCTTTGTTTATATGCCTAATACTGTTAGAACAAGAAAACAAATATATAGAGGTATATAGCTCATAGTACTCTTGAAGTAAACACTAGATAAGAATAACAAGCTAAACCTATATAACTCTCGCAAATACACCTAAACTTGGAGAGTTTAGCAATATCCAGCTAAAGTTTTGCCAAAGGAATTCAGGTCTGATTAGGGTGATACTAATTAACATCAGTAATCGGATTCATGAGGTTTCATGCATTAACAAGAGAATTTGGGCGACTGTCACCCTATTTGACCTGTTTTATGCGTTTCCTTTTTGGACCACTTTTTTATTTGACCATTCTGAAATAAATTATAACCTAAATCAACCCTTTCATTAGTAAATCCTAGTGTATAAGCAACTGAAACCATGCCATCCCGCCGACATTACTAGACCCTTTCCATCCTATGTATACCCCTACCAGAAACATCTTTAAAACAGAGTCGGTTTACAAAGTCCCCCAATTAATTAATGTCTCCTGGGACCGGAACTCATCATAAGACAGCACACTGCAAAGTAAAACTGAAATATTCCAGAAATTAACATAGTAAATCGGTCAACATTCACCCTTCGATAGAAATGTATATACAATAAAAACTTAATACACAACTAACTAATTTTGATTAACGTATCAACTGGAAAAGCTATGTGATAATTGTTGAATTTGAAGTCTCTATATGATACAAGAGATCGGTAAATATATATATATATATATATATATATCAAATTTCACAAATTTTAATCATGTGGTCTAAAGCCTAACCGCATCATGAGCTTAATAGTGTAAACTTTCACAAAAGTTGCAGACAAACCTGAAAAGAGGTGAGTCAATTGATGTAGTTCTGTTCACGAATTCTATAGATCCTCCTATATCACAAGTTATATCACAGATCCCGACAAGCGGACAGCCTTTGTGCAATAAATCCTCGAGCTGCTTGGAACTCAATAAACGAGGATATCTTCTCTCCCAGTACATACAATTAACTGCTCAAAGCACCATAAAACCATGTAAGTATTTGATGCAGAGCATGTGATGAAAAGTAAACAGATAAAATAAATTGAAGAACCAAATTAGAAACAAAACATGTTTTTCTTTTTGCTGATATATGCTATTACAAGTAATTTAACCAACAAGAACAAAAGCATTTGCATAGACTAACTAGAACAAGCTGCCGTCGTACTCTAAAGCATGTTGCTATCTTATACCAAATGCACTACACTGTCTTAAACCATATGCAGCGCGCATTAGAGGCTTGCAGTTGGTCATGACATAAAAGCCAGAAGTGTCCACATAACTTTAAATAATCTTCCGGATTGTTCACTTCCAGGGGTAAATCAAACTCCACCCCCACCAACATGCCGCAGCACTTTCCGTTTATAGGGAAGTCAGAGCAAGTATAGCTATATGAACTCACATGAGAACTATATTAATGAAAAATTATACTTTTCTCACCTATAACAGATGCATAAGGAGCAACCTTCTCATGAAAAATTGGCCTGTAGCGTTCCGGATGTGCATAGTAATCAACCTAGAATGAAATCTTTTGTGATTAAGACACGGATGTTCTAGCTTGTAACATAAAGGATAACCCCTCACAAAGTTTTAGAAAGAAATATGATGCAAATGGTAGTGATTACGTACTTTATCAAATACTTCAATAGGTTCACTACGTTCAACCATGTCTTCACTAGTAACAACACAGCCATACACTTGGAAAGCTCGTCTGGATGCCTGCCCGGATTGAGAAAGATGGCCAGCCTACACAACAAGAGTATATACATACACAAAAAGTCAAATATGATGCAGTTACCTTCCAATACCAGTCTGCATTTTTAAATTATGTAACAGGCAATGCAGCAAAGGATTGTAAAACTTGGCCACAGTAGGTTGTGTTTTTCCTGAAATCCCCAAAGAATACGGAAACAAATAAGAGAAGACAGATTATAGAATCTCAACATTACCATATCAGACAGTTCTGGAAGTCTACTTGAATCCACAAATGTATGAGGAAGAAGCCTGAATATTTCTTGTGCCCCAAGAGAAACTGATAAGTAATTCCAACAGCAAGGTTAGAAGGGGAAAGTCTTAAAAAGAGAAGCTTAAAAGTTCTTTCTCCCTATATAAATATAATAAATAATACATATAGAGTCAGGACCAAAGTTATATTGGCAAGGAGATGAGTTTTATTCTACTTCTTCAATCTCCAAGGATTTGAATATTTTCCTTTAACTATTTTTTGTTGTGGCTATAGTTTTGAAATCATTTACATAATTGATGTTATGGTCAGCAACTAAGTATGGTTAGTTTTTGATTTTTTAAGGAAAATAAACAAAATAAGGTTGTGGTTATAGCCATATCCAACAAATACCAAATAAACATGAGAAAGTGCGCGTGTGTGGTTCTAATGCTGTACATGAGATACGTGAAACAGATAATTTGGAGTAGTAATACCATTTCCCGAACCAGTGAAAACAAAAACCAGAGGACATATTTCCGAGGGCAATCCTGTAGTAGCTATCTCTTCACCCACAGATACAACAGCAGCCTTTGCAGCAGCCAATGATGGATACATATAAGATGAACCCAGTGAGAGAAATGGCGTAGAATATCCAAGGCTGAGATACCCTGTATCAATAAATCATTGAATTCATTATACCCTGTAGAGATGTCCATTTTCATCATCATAATTGCTCTGTGGATTTCATCTCCCAGCTGATGTGAGTATAAACACAGACGGGACAGATGGAGATGATTGCTAAACATATGGACGATTTTGTACAATTTGAAAGAAAAACACTTGATTTGGGATGAACTGACAGGACAAACATAGAAAATGCCTAAACATATGGACCACAATCCAACATATATATAGGCAGCGTAATTACAAAAAGAAAGAAAAGTGGTGGATCACTAGTTGATGTTAAAGAAAGGTACTTACTTCTTCCCAATCCACTTAAGAAGTCCACAAGTCCAGCTCTACCAGCGAACTTGCCAAATGCAAGCAACCTTTTCCCTTCATCTCCAACTATGAGCTCATAATCAAACAAAGAAGCCCTTTCAGCCAAGATCTACACATGACGTACAATCATATTCATAATTACTACAGTAGTATATCATGATGGTACAAGCTTGTTGAAGAAGAAGAAAATTAAGAAATGATATATATATATACTTTATCTAGCAAAGGCATGTTCTCTTTCTGTGCCTTGTGAGTATGGGAGAAAAACGCATATGCTCTGTCAGGAAGAATCATGTCCAACTGCAGCAAACACGAAAGTTATTTGGTGATCATAATAATGTTTTGGTGTTGTAATCAATTAAGAAGAATACCTTTGGTTGCTTAATACCCAAAATGAGACCGCAGTCAGATAAATCCTGGGAGATGTCACAACCAACATCCTGATAAAGAGCGTCATGATGTATTCGCTTGGTGGATGGCTGCACAATAATGCGTGTCACATTATTATTATTACCACCGTGCAAAAGTCTAGCACAGTGTGCTGGGGTTAAAGGTACCCTTCTTTCCCACTTGTTTGTAGACTCTGAAAGAATCCCGATGACTCCATTGCCAAGCATTATTATCTAACAACAATTAGGTAGGCAGTTGGATGATCTTTAATCACTTGCTAGCTAGTAAAAAGTAAACAAGAAGAAGATGATGACAAATTAATTAACAATGCATTATGCATGCATATATAATAAATACTACAGTATTAAATAAAGAAGTAGTAACGTACATAGTTGGTGGTTGAGGTTGACGTGTAGATGAGAGTGATGGATCATAACAATGACGATACAAACAAAAACACACGTACGAGATATATGATAGATAAAGATGAATTGATGACTAATTAATTACGTGACAATCCTTCTAACGATTTCCATTTTAATAAGCCAATCCAATCCACGTCACCATTCATAATCATTCATATATACATGCTACCAGCGTATCCAGCGGCGGGTACCCTGAAATAGAATTTTCTGTTGAATCATGTATTTTAGTTTATTATGTTCTTTTTAACAATAAATTTACGGATATCAAAAATTTCGTTTAGCTCGCGTCCGTTCGGGCTCGTGCTCGTTCGGGCTCGAGCTCATTTGGCCCGTTGCCCGTTCGGACTTGAATATTTGTATAATATACTTTATTATTTGTATTAGTGACATTTAATGTAGGAATTGTGTTTAAGTTGGTTGTACAATATGTTTGATAATTTATATTTTTTATGTAAGGGGTGTTTTAATAAATACATTAATTATATTTATTGACCAGTTAATTAATTGTATTTAATGTACATAATGATTTATTTATTATATTTAATGTTAGTATTAATTGTATGTTAGAATTAAATATGAGAGGAATTTCTATAAGTAGCATTGGTTGTTGTATTTATAGCTTTAGAAGTTGTATTGCTTAATTTTAAGTATTTCTATTAATAGTAGGTCTTCCTCCATTATAAGATAGTTAGATAGTTAGATATCCCATTTAAATATATTAATGTCATATATACACGCATCTAAAAGTCATAATGTCATATATACCCAATTTAAACATCATATATGTCATATTTACTAGAGTTGTAAACGAACCAGACGAACACGAACGGAGTTTGTTCATGTTCGTTCGTTTAATTTTAACCGGACAAATAAACGAACACGAACGCATAAATAGATGAATTTTCTTGTTCATGTTCGTTTATTAAGTTGTTCATATTCGTTTATGTATGTTCATTAAGACACTAAACGAACATAAAAGATCGAACATAAAAGAACATAGACAACCAACATAAACTTTATTAAATTATGCTCAATATAAGTGTTGTTTTGTTTAAATAAACAAATTTTAAAATTATACAATTAAAATATATTATGTACGATTTTAAAACCGATAAGAAATCGCATTATTGGGTTCGGGTCTAATCGGGTTTAGGTTATATCAGGTCGGGTTATCGGGTTATTTCGGGTTGCCTTGGTTGAAGCATCATATTTATACTTTTTTTTGTGTAAAGTTATATGTAAGATTATCTTTTTTATTATGTTAAGGCATGTGCAAAAAATTTGTGGTTACCTGTTGTCTCTAATTTTATTATAACTTTATTATTGAAAAAAAATATATTATAACATCTCTTAGTGGTCAAATTCTTATATTATATCTTCTCATACCATTTTATATTATCTTTTCTTAGTGGTCAGATAGTCTTAGGGTATTTGTACATATTACTATATATATTATTTGTCGTTTAATACGACACCGTTCCACTACCAAACGACGTCACTCCAATGTTGGGCTCCCGTTTTTTTTCCTTTTTTCTGGCCCAGTCCATTAAAGACACGACCTGATCCAATGACCTTGCCCTAGATATATGGTTACATACTTAGAACCCTAAAAACACGGATGGATAAACATCCGCCTACCACACGCTCCTCATTTTGATATCGAAAGTAATTTCTCAGTCTCTTTTGTGTATGTTTCTGTAATCAACCGCCTATAACTGTGGCCGTAAACAGGTAAATAAATACTTTGATTTATGGGATTTGTTCTTCGTTAGATTATTGTGGGTTTATGATAATTAGTTATATTTTGCACCATTTCTGATGTGGGTTCAAGCTATTCAGAATTGATTTGATTTTCTTGTTTACATTCGTTAATTTTAATAATTTAAATGAGTTGTAAAGAAATACTGTAACTAAACTAAGATTGTTTGTTTATTCTAAATTCTGCAATTATTCTTTTAATGAATTCTTAAGTGTTTTAAATAATGTGACTAAACAAAGATGGGTTTTTCATAAGTCTTTCAAAATATGATATTAAAGTCGGCTCCAACGTTGAGGTCGATGGTTCTCCTTGGAAAGTTATTGGTACTACTTTCTTTTACTTTTTTTTTCACTTCAATTCTACTTTACCTTATTATTATTACTAGCTTTAAGACCCGCCCGATGGGTGGGCTAGCTCTAAAATTACGTTTTGATTAAAATTTTACAATTAATGTATAAATCAGATTATATAATGACACCATAACAAATATGTAAAACTTATAAACACGGATATAAATAAATCACCTCCTTTTATAATGTAATCAAACGTTGATAGTTAATGATCATTTTTTTAATAAACATATCATATAAAATATACATTTTTTTATCGTGAAACAAAATAAAACATTCAAGTCAAATACATTTATAAGTCAAATTTATTCATAACTTATAGTTCATGAAAAACAAAACATTCATCATGCGCCTTTAATGATCATTGAAAAAGTTTAAATCAATGATACCTCACTTATATCGTGACTCATTGTGCGAAGCTGGGCGATTAACTCTTGAGCCTTTGATAGCTTCTTCATAATCTTTTCGAGAAAATCTTTAGTTATTCACTCATTGCCAGCATTAAACTTCAACCAATCCATAAACGACTCTATATCAATGTCAAATGAAATAAAAATGTGAATTGGATTTTTTTTTTTTTAAATGTCACTATGTATAGATAAGAAAATGACAGAAAAAATGACATGTTGACATATCAAAAGGTGTTTAAAGCAAATATATATACCCATGTGATTAAAATTTAACATGACACTTTGTATAGATAAAAAAAAATGACAAAAAATTAACCTAAAACATCAAACCATAAGATAATGACAGAACATGAACCTTAAACTTTGTATAATTTCAAGCCATTGGATATTTAGAGATGAGATTTAAATCCCAGCCTATCAACAAATCGATCATGGTGTTATTTTGAAACAATTACCTACTTGTTGGAAAAAAAATGAAAATTAAACGAAATCGGAACTACATGGGATACAAATTTAAATGACCAGTAAGTATAAGCACAAAAAATATCAATGTAAACATATTGAGAAGAAGATGAAAACCAAACGGATTAGGTTTTGTTCCTTTGTTTATGCACTCACTAAATTTCGACCCATTTGATACTTTTGGACCCATAGTAAATCATTAGTTTCCCTATTTCTAACTGGGTCTTGGACCCATGGCCAGAATAGCCGAGTCTTACCTGGTTCTAACTGGGTCTTGGCTAGAATAGTCGAGTCTTACCTGAACTATTAACTGGGTCTTGGCCAGAATAGCCAAGTCTTACCTGGTTCTAACTAGGTCTTGGCAGAATAGCCGAGTCTCACCTGAATCTAACTGGATCTTTTGAAGACTTCTATGTAACAAACCTACGGCTAACAAACTTTTGCCAACTTGAAAACCGACATGGAATTGGAACGCACTTTATCCTCGTAGCTAAATGATGGCACTACCTTTAGTCCTTTCTCATTAAGTTTAATTTTTGGTATTGCCATTTCTTACATATAATATTTGGAAAGTTCAAGAGAAACTTAGTACCAATTATCATACATGATCTTTGTTTATGGTCATGGTTCCATTTTAAGAGTAAACTGCATAAATCGTCCATAAAGTTTGGTCAAATGGCATGTTTCGTCCCAAACATTACGAAAATGCAAGGATTATCCATGTGGGGAAACTGTTAGTGCAAGTATCGTCTTTTTTGGAGAAACCTTTGGTGCAAATATCGTCCCTGTGGGGATTATACTTGCACCAAAAGTTTCCCCGCACTTTCGTAACATTTGGGACGAAATATGCAATTTAGCCAAACTTTAGGGACGATTTATACAATTTACTCTCATTTTAATAAAAATGTNCTCAAGAGAAGTATTTGGGTAAAACTCATGATAAGAGCTTATTAGGTTACTTACGGGAAAAACAAAGTTAGCTACCAATTGAGGCTTATTGATTATGCATTATGATACGACCCGTTAAGGTAGTATCGATAGTAGCATCCCTTCAAGCGTGATGCAAGCTCCGTCAGAAAAGAAGAATAGGAGAACGAGATATATTTTGATCTTTAAACTTGATTGATTTTCATTAATGATACGAAACCTTAAATACACACTTATGAGATAATCTCATATAAACACAAATACTTATCCTAATATTACTCCAACACATATCCTAACACGACTCAAACACATATCCTAAACATTACGGTAGTTATCCTAAACACGATATCCTTGTACCAACAGTAGGCGTATCATTCCCCACTCCTTCGGAAATCACCTTGTCCTCAAGGTGTTGCTCTGAACGATCGTGATTCCCAGATCCCATGTTCTTGGTTGAATCCCTTTTGATGACACCAAGTACATGTAGTAGTCATGAAATTGTATTGCAAGTTCTTCCCGAAGATATGCAGTTTTATACGACCCAATGAAAGCACCAGTTGATACGACCCGGTTAGGGTTGTATCGGGATAAGGCACCACTTCAAGCGTGTGCTGGCTCCGTCAGAAAATAGAGAGAAGAACTAGATATTTGTTTATCTTAAACTTTGATTGACTTTCATTAATGATACGAAACCTTAAATACACACTTATGAGATAATCTCATATAAACACAAATAGTTATCCTAATATTACTCCAACACATATCCTAACACGACTCAAACACATATCCTAAACATTACGGTAGTTATCCTAAACACGATATCCTTGTACCAACAGTAGGCGTATCATATCCCATTGGTCCCATTGATTCTATTCTGCCAAAATAATTATACGTAACTAATAAAACATTTATGTCAAAATCACTTAATAGGCGTTTTTATTATTATACGACCTACACAGTTAATAAAGCTACTTATACATGTAACTTTACTCAGATTTTTACAAGTACAAATAATTTTAGAGGACACGAAATTCTCAAACCTTGTTGAAAAAAGTTGTACATATTATATCATTATAATTAAATTATAAAAAGGTATAGATTATAGTTTTATTATAAAAGGTCAAATAAAGTTTATTTTCTAACTTGAAAATGGGTTAGAAACTTAGAATTTCTCGAGGATTGCCCAAAGTATCTATAACTACTTAGAAGAATGCTAGAGTATTTATTTTAGAATGTACTTAAAGTATCTATAACTTCTAAGTATCTATAACTACTTAGAAGAATGTTGTGGGTGAATCCACAGATCACGGCGTTCGGTACGTTTAGTTAATATATAAGTCACTTATTGAGATTTTACATTGCCAATCACGAAATTCTCAAAACCTACTCAACTAATTTCACAAGTGGTTAAAGGCTTGTAAAAAAAAATAATGATAGATGTTTCGTATCAACTAATAGGAGAACTCAATTTCAAAATCGAGACCTCCTATTTGCCAACTGAAAAGTCAAAATTGAGTTTTTTTGTTCAACATTGCTTTATTTCGTCTAATTAAAAAAGTTCAAAACAGTACATGCGTCAAAATTATAAAATGAAAAAAGTAAAAATAAAATAAAATAAAAAATAAAAGGAGGAGAATCTAACCTGCTGATATTATCATGGGTAAGTTCGTCATTAAGCAGCTTTGCAAATCCCAAAATTTTATCATTCGCAACAGAACCACAAGTTCTGACCTGTGTATTAAATTGTAAACGTTAAATATCTAGAAAGTCAACTAAAAGTGTTTAACTACTATTAGTAATCTTGCTTTGCCCAAAATGTCATCAAGATCTTCTGCTGTTTTCTTCAGTTCTCCACTCCTCCACTCCTCCTCAGGCGATAAATCCCCATAGTTATACTTGTTCTGAGAGTCTCCAACAAGACTCATATCCGAATTTGAAACGGAGCTCAATATAGAGGAAGAGACAGTGGGTTGATCACTTGGCTTGTTTTCAAGTGTAAGTACCATGGAGCTCCCTACAGAACTCGAACTCGGGGTTGGGCCCGTTGGAGTTTTCTCAAGGTGGACCCCAGTTGTTGAAGCAGTTGCAGAAGCAAGTTCCTCAGAAGTAACTTCTCTGCAGTTATATTGCAACTACCTAAATTGGTTAGATTTCGAAAACTAGACTATTAATTTAACTTTGGTAGTCATATGAAATGAATAAATTTTGATCATGCCGACCCATATAAAGGATTATCTGCTAGTAAACCCGCCCAATTTCCACCTCTAGTTATGGATTGCGCAATTTTGAGTATGGTACCGACAGTATCTTAAGGGTTTGGAAAGAAAGAAAACAAAACAACTAACCTGGGCCACTTATCAATGTGTTTGTCAAGCTTTTGCAGCATAGGATCATCCTCCTAGGTTTGAATCAGCATAGATATGTTAGTTGGAACAACAGGAAAACATGTGTATAACATCAATAAGTTGATAATAACAAGAACCTCAGACGGGGGCAAACTCGTAATTCCAACAACTTGGTCTGGCAATGAAGATCTGCCCAAAAAGTTATGAAACAGGTTCACCAGTGAAGCAACATTATAAGTAAGATGTTGTATTGAACCCTCTTGGGCCGATAACCGGTGCTCCACACTCTTGCGCCAATCATCTTCAACATGACGACTTTCACTCCTTGCTGTAAATTATTAACACACACAGACACACATTACACATATATAGTTTAAACATGAATGATAGGAATAAATTATTAACATACATAAGTTTAAACAAATGAAACAGTTACCTGGTTTCTCCTTCATCCGATTAACCACAATCCGAACGTTCCTCACGATCTCCTCGAGTTTACCCATATGTTCGTCCATCTTCAAGTTTAATTAGGGTTTCTTTTAACGATTTGGGGGATGATTAGGATGCGTTAGGGTTTCTTTTTAACGATTTGGGGGAGGATGCGGATTGATTTGAGTTTAGGGGACAAAGAATGAGAATGTAGTGCTTGGTACAAACCAAATACAATCAAAGTGAAATGCAATCAATATGTTGTTAATTTTAGTATTATAGTATTTATACTAGATTCGCTCTAAGTGTTCAATGACTCGAATTATTTAATGCATACTACCTTTATTAACTAAAGCTTTTGAGAAAAACTTTGTTAAGTCTTTGTGTAAAGCTTTTAGAAAAGATATTGATACAATAATGCTAAACACTACTAAAAAAATATTTGGAATAGGAAAAAACTTTTAGAAAAGCTATTGATGCAATAATGGAAGATAAAATTCGTGATGCACTTTTAATTATTGAAAGGTCATAAAATAAATTATTAACACTAAAAAGATTTTTTCTAAAAGTAAGATAGAGATTTAAGGTTTTTACATTGTTTGATTTTAAGATGGGGGGTAATTAAATTTTGTAGTGGGGTGCACTTTAATAAAATGGTTTTAATTTTTAATTTTTAATTTTTTGTTTTTTAATTAATTAATTTATTTATTTATTTTTTTTACATTAAAAATTGATATTTTTTAGCGAACCATGGAGGGCACCGCCACCCCCTAACTACTATGTAGTTCCGCCCTTGACTAGATTCAAGACCCGCTCCGATGGGGTGGCTAGCTTTAAAAATTTGATTATGCGATAAAATTAACAGTAAAATATGTATGAACGTGTAGTCACATCCATAAGATGAAATAAATACAATAAACATGCCATTATCTAAAAAATAATAACGTTAAACAAAACTGAACGTTCAAAATAACCGAATTACACATATAGTTTATAATCTATGAAGAACTTCTCTACATACAACGTTAGTTGTAGAGTTGGTGTAATTGTTGTCTTTATCACAACACAACACAACACTTTTAGACCTCTTTTGCTTTTTACTCTTTTAGACGGCTACACAAAGTTGTCCGTGAAAAAAAATAGACCGTTTCAAATATAGCCCAACCATAGACAATGTTTGGCCTTGACTTTTGTTTATAGTCATGTCAAAACAAACAGAAATAGGGAATTGTCACCTATGAAGTTGAAAAGACATATTCTTGTCAGATGGGCTTATAATTATGTCTAAATTGGTTATTTGATTAAAAATAAATAAATAAATAAATAATAATAAAAATAAAATCTTACATGCCAATATGTAACAAATGGTATACTGATAGTTGTAAACTAACGAGGTCGGCTGCAAGCCGCCGCGTTGCGGCGGGGCGCCGGTTATGCATTTAAATGGGTGACAGTCTTAGAGCCAAAACTGGAGACGACACTTGCTGCATACTTAGTCATGCAACAAAGTTTCACAACCTAATATGATATATGAGGGTGTATTGCATACAAAATGTAACCAACAGTAGTTTAATTTTTGCGCTAAGGCTTTTTTATGGGTATAATTAAGTTAAAAATATTAGTAACACCAACACACTTAAAATCCCTCCCATTCCAAAGAAAAAGTTCAAACATAACATATCCGAGGACTCGAAAGGCCATCTTTAGAGCCACACTTCTTGAAGAAAAGATGCAAGTCTTGAATCCGTGCACGCTGCATGTGAAAGTAACTCCACTTATGATCCTCACAAATGACCGTAATATAATTTGTATATCAATTATTTGCAAAACTTATATATAGAAGCAACAAAGTTAGGGTATTAACCTCATGTCGCATGTTAAAAAAAATCACATAGCAACACAACCCTCCGCTACACACGATATACTGTAACAAACACAGTTGATATCACCTTTAATACCAAAACACCTAAAATTATTTCCGCCGCAAATTGAATTGGGTGATTGTGTTAGCTTATCAGCCTATTGGAGATTTGATACACTCATAAGTTAATTCCTTATGTGGTTAGCCACTTGAGCTTATTGGTCATCTAAGTTTATAAGTCCAAGTGAATAAGCTTATAAGACAAAAAAATGAACACTTATGTGCTAATCAAATATCTATAGGCTCATAACACCATCATATAAACTAATAGAAACACCCTTAAAAAAATCTCTGATCAAAAGTTGAAACCTTCAAAATGTTTTGATCTCTTGTTGTTTACATTTGTACCACGCTGATCCGAAAGCAAAAAAGATTTAGGCAAACTTTGTTTTACAGACTAAACCTTTCAAAATACTTCATCTTTTCAAATTGTTAGGATTTGCTGTAATGGTTGGTCCAAGAAGCGCGTTTTGACCTTTAATAAGTGACGTGATATAAAATCTTGTGGTGGTTCCCATTTAATTTATCCAATTCCATCTTTTGCTTTGACCTAATATCTAGACCAAAACATGACTTTTATGCTATAGCAGTTGCCTCTTCTAAGCATATAGTCATTTCAATAAAAACAATAGACATTAATTACGTAACTAATTCATGGGTTCGTCTAAACAAACGATTTTAGAAACTCAAAGACTGCTTTTCTCATTATCTATTTTAGATCATATTTGAACTTTTTCATTTAAAGCAATTTTTT